>JAOXYA010357196.1:0-18204 GCA_028565675.1 Sorex palustris
GGCTCTGCCGTGCGGGCGAGATACTCTCGGTAGCTTGCAGGGCTCTCCGAGAGGGGCGGAGGAATCGAACTCGGGTCCAACACTCCTCTGGCCAATGTTGTGTTTTCCTTCCTTAATTTCCTTGGCTTTTTGCTAAGATTTTTAGAGCTCCATGTTTTATTTCCATTTCCCTCGTGGCCAGACTTCAGCAGAAAATCCTGAACCCAGAGTGCCTGAGGTTACACACCATTTCCTTTATGCTGGGATTCACGTTGCATCAAGTCGGCCAGTTCCTAACCCCCCTGCTCCAGGAAACATCCCCTTGGCCTCCCAGTCTGACCCCCATTGGCCTTCGGTGGTCAGTGCATCAGTCAGTGCGGTGTCCTGAATGCACCACTCACATCTTCTTGTCAGGGCTACTTCTTCAGTCACACTCAAGTCTATCCCTTAACTCACTGCATTTGTTTCTGTGACTGTAAAAGGCTGGGGACTACTCAGTGTACCCGCATGCCAAAGCCTGGGGTCCAGTGCCCAGTCCCCCGGGCCCTCAAGCACTGCCAGGTGAGGTTTGGGTGGCTGCTGGCACTGCTGGGCCCGAGCAATGTCCAGTCTGGCTGAGGTGGCCAGGAAGGCCCCTCCCGCTCCCTCCCCTTGTCCCCCACTGGGGGGGTGTACGTGGCTTTATGACTCTTTTCACTTGTCTTTTTTATTCCTTCCGGGGCAGGGAGCTGGGCCACACCTGAACTGCTCAGGGTTTACTCTTGCCTCTGTACTCAAGGGTCACTCTTGGCGGGGCTCAGGGGACCATACTCCGTGGTGCCCGCTGAGGAGAGAAGGGAAGTGACAGTCTAATGCTGTAGGTGAGAGTGGAGACCTTGGCGCCGCAGTTAGAGTGCCCGGAGGAGCAACACAGAGTCAAGAGCAGAATGCTCGTGTCCAACATGGCAGAGGCTGCTGCCAAGTTGCTCTGCATATCTGTGCTGACCCTGCTGCTGGGCTCAGCGGTGGAGCGTCCACACGAACAGTGGTACAGGCCAGATACGGGATACAGACACAAGCATGACGCCAGACCAGGGGCACCAAGTGGCTGTTGGCCTAGACCAATCAGACAGGCCAGCATGAAGCCCATGGCGGCCAAGCACGGCCCACTGAAGCTCCGAGAAACGTGGCCTTTGCTCTCTATAAAGTGCCTCCAAACTCTTGATTGAGACAAACTCCATGGCTTCTTCTGAGTGCACTCTTGGGTCATGGAGGCACCGGCAGGTTCGACCTGGTGGGGGTCGGGGAGGGGAGCGTTCAGGACTGCACCCCCACGTTCTCTGTGCAGCAGCAGCCTCTAGGAGTCATGGGAGGGTGGGAATCCCAGGCTCCTGTTTCCTAGCAGGAAGATCAGAGAGCATGGGAGAGGGGAGAGCACGGGAGAGAACTTCAGCGAGGCTGGGCCGCCTGTTATGGGACACGCCGCGCTTGTGCCCGAAGCCCAAGGATGACCCGCGTCCCTCTGGCTGCAGGAGGACCCTGCTGCTCTGAGCTGGGCGGCAGGAGAGAATCACACGTGGCTTCAGGTCTTCCTCATCTAGTGCTTCTCCTTTGGGCAGTTTCTAATTCCGCTCTTCGGGGGTGGGGGGAGAAGGCTGGACCACTCCCAGCAGTGGTCCAACCACTTTCTGGAGTTCCTCCTGGCTCTGTGTTCAGGGTGACACAGAGGTGGTCTGAGGCTGTGTGCCGACAGGGCTCCAACCCTGCATCACACCTCTGCAGCATGACTTGGGTTCGGGTGCTAATCTCTTAAAATAAAATTCTTGTGAAATTCTTGCCCTCGATGTGGCTGAAAAACGGTCCCACCGACGCTGAGGCTGGAAATAACCCAGAGGGACTCTGGGACACTGGAGGGCTGTGGTGTGCCTGGTCTCACTGGCTGGAGCCCGGGCTGGGTGGCCTGCTGCTCTGGGCGCCGGCTCGCACCTGCCTCTCACTCCCGGAGGGGCCGCATTCCTTGGCCACGTCACTCCACGCAATGCCCCTCCATCAGATCCTCCCAGAGGGTGCTCTCAGTTACAGGGTCCTCTCCCATCTCAGGCTCTCTCCCCGCCACGCCCGCCAAGCCCCTCGCCCCGGTCAGCCACAGCTCCGGCTGCTTCTGGATGGGTCCTGGAAGGCCCCGCCCGCCGACTTCCGGTTGTGGGCGGGTCCACGGAGGCCCCGCCCGCCGACTTCCTGTTGTGGGTGGGGCCAGTGGAGGCCCCGCCCGCTGAATTCCTGTTGAGGGCGGGGCCCACAGAGGCCCTGCCCACTGACTTCCGGTTGTGGGTGGGATCCCGAGGCCCCGCCCACCGGCTTTTCCTTGTGCGCGCAGATCTGCCTATCCCTCAACCTCCTCAAGGATGCTGCTGGGGCGCCTGGCACTGCCCGTCATGCATGGGCATGGCTGGGTAGCCCATTTCTGAAGCACGCACCTGTTTTTCCTGCTCCAGAAGGTCCTGGAAGAGCGTCCACTGCTGCTTCCGGAAGCGATCAGATTTCTCCAGCTGCTGGGCAGTGTTTTCCTGCACCTCCTGCTGCAGGCACTCGCACTGGGCCCTGGACAGGCCCGTCAGGTCTGGGAGCGTCTCAAGGAATAGCACGTCCACAAACTTCTGGAAAGTTCCCACAGTGCTTTGGTACAGCTCCTGCAGCCGGGGAGGCACACATGGGCTCCTGGCTGTGTTCTCACTGGTGGGCCAGGAATCCCTCTGCCACTCTCCGGGGCTGCAAGACCTGGGGAACGCCTAGGGAACGAACTCTCAGAGCACACCAGTGCCGGTGACACTTGGAGCTGCATGCACACGTGTTCACACACACAGGGCATCCAGAAACACGCATGCACCCTCCCACATAAGCAGCTACATTGGCACACACAGGTGTACCACACACGCAGCGTTTGCAACGCATGCAGTGCACAAGGCACCAAGCACACGTGCATACGTCATGCACACGTGTTTGCACATGTGCACAATACACATGCACTTGTGTACGTGTGCATAATGTGCTCAAACACGTGCACAAAAGCAGTCATGTATATAAGCATATGCTTGCATATGAACATACGTACTCACACATCCACATATTCACATGCTTGCACTCACATACTCAAACACGTGCACATGAGCCTACAGAGTGCATGGAGCCCGCTGACTCTCTGCATGATGGTTCGGACCTGCTGACTCTGCCTGCCCCCTCCCCACCTGTGGCCCATCTCCTACCTGGCACAGTGCCACCAGGGCCTCAGTGATCCTGAGGGTCTCCTGGTCCTCCTGCTCACTTAGCATCAGCCGCTGCCGCTCCAGGAGCGCGTGGAAAGCCTGTGGGTGAGGGGGGCTGCGTCGTCCAGGCTGCTCCTAGGGTTCCACCCCCACCTCTCCTGCCAACATCCCAGGGGACAGTGGGGTGCCCGTGAGGATCCCCCGACCCCTGGGGCTCGGCTAAGGGACAGGGCGGCCTCGAGGAGAGAAGCAGGATCTGGAGCTGGCTGGGGGAGGCGGGGGGGGGGGGTTTACCTGCAGGAAGCCCCTGGGGTCTGAGGGTGGCTGCGTCTCGGCCAGGAAGTGCCTCTGCTCCTCCTCCTGGGCCCGCCGGAGCTCGGCTGTGCTCTCTGCCTGCCGGGCCAGCGCCGCCTTTACCAGCTCCTGGCCTTGCCGGACCAACTCTGTAGTGAATGAGCCACGGCCTTGCTGGTCACTCCCCTGCCCACGCTGGCCAGTGGGGCACCCCAGGAAGCGCCTCCCTTTCTGCAGCTCCTGCAAGCCTGTGCCTGGAGGCCTCACCCTTTCAAGCCCTTGGTGGGACCCCCATCTCCACCGGGGTCCCAGGAACCAGGAGCAGGCGACAAGGTGGCCAGGGACGGCGCCCCCAGTGGACGAGCTGCAGCCCCGCCCTGGGAGTGTGGAAACGGGGCCCGACAGGGTGCGAGAGTCAAACAGGGCAGTCCTTCCAGGAGGGACAGGGCACCAGGGAGCTTCCTTCCTGAGCAGAGACGTGGCAGCCAAGCTGGCAGCCCCTGGGCACGGAGCTGGCTATACCCTGCCTCAGGACCAGCAGGGGCAGAGATTGCGGGCGGCTCCCGGTATGGAGTCTGGGAGCCACAGACATGGGGAACGAGCCCAGAGGGGGCTTTGTGGGATATGTCTCCTCGGTGCAGCGGTGACCCCTTAGTGGGAACCCCTCCGATGCAAG
This sequence comes from Sorex palustris, assembly GCA_028565675.1. Taxonomy (NCBI): domain Eukaryota; kingdom Metazoa; phylum Chordata; class Mammalia; order Eulipotyphla; family Soricidae; genus Sorex; species Sorex palustris. The sequence goes on from JAOXYA010357196.1 coordinate 4,192, forward strand.
GTGGGCTCCACACCTGGGCCCTGCACGGCCAGCCCTGGTCAGCCTCGGCCATGTGTGCAACGTCAGGCTCCCACACGTGCGCGCAATGCCGGGTGTGTCCAGGCAAACGCGTGGGAGTGTGGTGCGATGTGGGGGTGGGCCTGGGCACAGGCGTGCGATGCTCGCTCCCATAGGCTCCCTCCCTGCCCCGCGCAGGGACCACCTTCCCCGGCCCGAGACTCTGCAGCACGGGGAGCGGCCGAAGAATGCACGTTTCCTGGGCACCGGCTTCTGGGGGTCCCGGAGAGTCCCACTCTCTGAGTGAAGCTGCCAGGCTGTGCCCCGGGGCCCTCCCGGGCATCACAGCCGGCGCCCACCGGACAGGGTGGTCCGGCTCAGGGGCACTGCTGGGCCCCCGCGCCCCGTCTCTCCGCGGACTGCAACCCACCTCTGCTGAAGCGCTCGGCCTCCCCCCAGAAGGCTCGATGCTGCTGTGTGAGTGTGTCCTCCTTCTGCTGCCCTGAGAGCTGGCCCCCCGCTGTGAGCCGCTCCAGGCCGCGGGACAGCACGGCCAGCCGGCACCGCGCCTCCTCCTGCATCTGCAGCTTCAGGGCCTCCATGGCCTTAGCGGCGTGCGCCCGGCCCAGGGTCCTCTGCACCGAGTCCTGGAGGCCAAGCAGGTGGTCAGCGCCCCGGGCTGTGTCCGGGGCTCACCCGAAGCCCCTCATCTCGCCTGGGCCCGAGCTGCACGCCTCTCGAGCTCCAGCGAAGCCCAAAGGTGGGGTGGGGGGACGGCCAGCACCAGCAGGGCCGTGTCCCAAGGAAGCGGCCGGACCCTTCCCCCCAGGACCTGCACCCGGCCAGCGCTTGGGCCTTGCCCAGCCATGGACCCCGAGAGTCTGGCCAATCGGCCGGCTCTGGAGATCCACTCTCCTTCGCGCCCGGTTCCTTTCCGGGCCCACAGCAGGCTCTGCCCCCTCCTACTCGGGCCCTCCCCACACCTCCAGCTCGCCGGCAAACCTGGAGGACTTCTCAGAGGCAGCAATGCCCCACCCTGCGGGCACAGCCCTGTCTGTGAGCACTAGCCTTTGCGGCCAGCTGGCTGGGGGTCCTGGCTGTCCCGTCTCCCTATGGTCCAGGCTCTCCTCCAGATGGATGCTGGGGAGGGGTGGGGTGGGTGGGGCTGCTCTGGGGCAGGGCGGAGATGGCCGCCTCCTCCTCAGGCCCAGGGGGGGCAGCTCAGCATCCAGAAATAAACCACCAGCGCGTGCGGCCCACGGCCACTAGAGGGCACCGTAGGACAGGTGCTGGGGCCTGGAGGGGCGGCCAGGAAGGCGGGCTTGGGAGGCCTGTGACCTCCCCAGCCCCTCACTCCTGGCCCTGCCAACGTGGCCTCTGTACTCCAGGGCGGGGAGGGGGGCCTGGGGAACAAGGGAGAGGTCGGGGCCGGCCGCATGCTGGGCGCCCGGGGAAGGAGAGAGGCAAGAGAGAGTGGGTGTGTGTGGGGGGGGGGTGCCCAGGGCACGGCCCGCACCCCCCACGCTCCCATGTTCCCTGCCTCCCCCGTCCGGTGCTGATCCTCAGGGGGCTGAGCCCGCTGACCCCACCGAGAGCTCAGCGCCGCCCCCCCCCCGGCTCCCACCCCCGGGGCTCACTGAGTTCTGAGCCAGGGCGCCTGCGGCTGTCTGGGTGCCAGGAGGGGCGTTCTGAAGCCCACCTGCTGTGGGTTCTCTGACCCTCTCTGTTCTGCAGATGAGTCAGAGAAGGAAAGCCACCTGCCTGAGGTAACACAGCTAAGCGTGGTCTCCGCCCCAACTCTGACTGTACAGGAGCATTCAGTGGGTGCTCAAGCACGGGGCTCAAGGGGAGACACACTGATAATGGGGCGATTCTTTCCCTTGCCCCTTGGAGCCAGGGGCAAGGGTCAGCTGAGGATTTTCCTTTCCTCTCCGCATCAATGTCCTGCAGACAGGACATAAATAAAGAGGGAAGGAAAAGCCCCTCGGCTGTGCCATCAGCAGCCACACAGAGGGCGCACAGAGGGCGCACGGAGGGCGCAGGAGGACGCAGCAGGGGCTTGGGGGACCCGGGGGTCAGCACCGGCCCTGCCCCCGCGGGGAGCCTACAGTGCAGTGCAGCGCCCTCTGCCGGCCGAGGCGGGAGATGCGCACACCGTGGCCAAACCCCAGGGCTCCTGCCCTCTCCGTCTCCTGCGTATCTGCCTGGGGCTGGCAGGCCCTCCAAGAGGGCACAGGACCTCCCCGTGGGCAGCGCCATCAGGGGGGCAGGGGCACTGGAGCTCCACTCCACACTGCACCAGCAGGGCTGGGGCCGGGCAGGCGGGTCAGGGTCCCTGAGAGGCACAGTGGGCAGCGAGGAGAAACCCCAGCTCCATCCATCCTGGCTCGCCTGGTCACCCAGGAGCACCGGGGGGGGCGCCACGGGACCCACAGCCTCTGTGGGGTGTGGCCCCCTCTGGGCCCCAAGGAATTTGCAGACCTCCTCAGCTAACTTCCATGTGTTTGCGCGCTTGAGAAAAGGGGCATCACTGTGGTGGGATGACAGACAGACGGAGAGACAGGTGAACGGATGAGAGGATGGACGAAGGGATGGGTGGATGGTGGGTGGGTGAGTGCACGGGTAAGAGAGTGGGTGGATGGAGGAGGGATAAATGGATGGGTGGATGGAGGTTGGATGGGCGGGTGGGTGAATGAGTGGATGGATGGAAGGACGGATGGGAGGGTGGTCAGATAGGAGAGTGAGGGAGGGGATGGGCGAGTGAATCCATTTCTCTCTAGCGCACCCCACCACATGGGGGCCTTCGATCAACGATTCCTGCTGCACCCGAGGCCCTGGGACTCTGTCTCCTCAGCTCGGCTCTGTGCCCCTCCCGCCCCCGGCCACACTACCAGGGCCTGCAGGTCCTGAGAGTCCTCGAGCAGCCCCTCGGCCACCGTCATTCTCTCCATCAGCGTCATCTGGAGCTGTTGGGCTTTGGAGCTCGAGCACTTCACCTGGTCCACTAGGAAGTGCTGGACGTTCTCCATCTGCCTCCAGAAAGCGTTCATCTGCAGAGGAGGAGAAGGAGCGAGAGAGGGGGGACACTTGGTCAAGAAAGCTCTGGAACGGCTCGGCATGCGCTCCGGATTCCCATGCCCCCTCGCAACCCCACCCCCAACTCTACAGCTCAAGCAAGACTCTCGGGAGAGGGAGAGGAGCCCCACCCGCACTGGGGGTGCCCGTCAGATCCAGAAGGCTGCAGCTCAGACTCCTGCAGGCCCAGGGCCAGGGCTGGGTGGCAGTCCTGGGTGCAGCCACATCTTAAAGAGGAAGAACAGCTTGATGGTGACAAGGGAAGCCTGTCCCAAGGAGCGGGACAGCACTGGGTGATTTCTGACGTGCGCTGGCAGATGAAACTGGTGAGCGGAGGCTGGAGCAATGGTACAGTGTGGAGGGTGCTCACCTTGCACGTGGATGCCCCCCGTTTGATCCCCGGCTCCACCAGGAGTAACCCCTGAGCACAGAGCCAAGAGTAAGCCCTGAGCACTGTCGGGTGTGACCCCAAGACAAAGCAAAGAAACAAATGAGTGGGAAGAATACAATGGAAAACTAAGCCCGCGGCAGTGCTGGCGGCCGGGCAGGATTGCAAAGAGCACGGGAGAGGGAAGCCGCAAACCTCGCACACGAACGGCCACGTCCTCGGCAAGGTTGCGGGAAGACTCCCTGTGCGCCCAAGAGCTGACACGATCCCTGGCACCCAGCGGGCGCCACAGCCAGGCTTGCCCACTCGTAACCTACCCCGGGGCTACGCGAGACAGAGGCGCTGGAGAGGCTGGGGTGGGAGCCTGGCCCGGAGAAGCTGGCAGTCGGCTCGCTCTGCCCTAGGGAGCCGGCGGACGCATGGGACAGGCCGGCTCCTGGGACGGAGAGACTAATCTCAAACCAAGGTCGGGGCTCGCGCAGAAGGACACGGCCTCCGTGGGAACCCAGTGACCCAGCTCTCCTCTCTCTCTCTCTCTCTCTCTCTCTCTCTCTCTCCAGAAATCGGTCGCGGGGAAGCGGGGGCTCCGGCTACTCCTGCTGTCTCCACTGGAAGCCACAGTGACCGTCCCCTGCACGGACATGCGGGCACGTACGTGCTGGACGAGAAGCTCCGCGTCCTCGAGCTCCTTCTTCTCCACATCGGCCAGCGTGACGTACTCAGGCTCCGCGGCTGCCCCCCCCTCTGCGCCCGCCAGTCTCGCCCCGAGGCTCTTCTCGATTTCCTCCAGGTCCTGAGCAAAAGCCAAAAGCCGAGCCAGTCAACGGGCTGGGAGTGGGGGGTGACGACGCCGTCTACAACAACGATGCTTTTCACTTTGAAAAATCGTATTAAGTATTTCTCCACCGTCCCTCGTGGCTCCGTGCATTGTGCTCTTTAAGACATGCGGCCCAACGTTTATTCTCAGCCATTAAAATCAAGAAGAAAGTCTTGACTTTTTAAAGATATGTTGCTATTTTTAGACTGGTACCCAAGTTTTTTATGTATCAACTTTTGTGTGGTATTAAAATGTACGTATGCTAATCAACTATTTTATAACTGAAAGTTTCATATTACATTATGCCTAATAATGTAACAGCTGTTACTATTTACTCTTATTACTAGATGGAAACAAAACATTGTATAGATGAAAGCAAAACTACTTTCCTAGGTTACATGTAGCACTGTCCTCCTGTTGAGCATGGATTTGCTCAAGTGGGCACCAGTGACGTCTCCATTGTGAGACTTGTTGCTACTGTATTTGGCACATCGAATACACCATGGGGAGCTTGGTGGGATAATCTCAGTAGCTTGCCAGGCTCTCTGAGAGGAACGAAGGAATCGAACCCGGGTCGGCCACGTGCAAGGCAAATGCTCTACTCACTGTGCTATTGCTCCGTAGTAATAAACTATTTTTAAATCCCTCCCCTCTAAAAATAGGCAGAAGACTTACGTTTTCTTGCTTTGAAAGAATTTTCTGGTATAATTCATCATCCGACTTCTTTTTAGGAAGCTCAAGGAGACACATTTTAAAAATCTGAATAAACATCTGTTGCAAAACAGGGAACAAGAGAAAGGCTTGACTTTGAAGCCTCCTTTCTGTCCTTCACACACATGCACACATACACGCACACATATGCACACACACACACACACACTTTTTTGCTACAGGAAGACACCAGATCATGTACCATCATGAGGGCTGTAAAGGACTTCCAGTTCTCATCAAGCCTGTGGTCCTGCCCCAGCCTTCCTGGACGTGCGCCAGCACTTTGCCCAGGACCAGCTGCCCGCCAAGCGCTGAGGCGTTCTCCGCGCACAGTCAGCAAACGCCCCGCACAGGGCTGGGACGGACATTTCTGACTCGAAGGCTGGCCTGTCCCTTGTGGCGGGAGGAGCCACGCCCAGAGTGCCTGGGACCTATCCCTGCCTCTGTGCTGGGGGCTCACTCCCGGCGCTCAGGGGCCACTGGGTGTCAGGAAAGGAGCCCAGGCCGTCGTGCCGGTGAGCACCTTCCCCGTGGCTCCCCAGCCCCAGCCTTGGGATTCTGCTCGCACCGCACCGGCCCCCGAGGAGGCTCAGAGGCCAGGCTACTGGACGCGGGCCCCACTGGACCAGCACAGACCAACACAATCCTTCCCACCCATGGGAAGAAACTCAGTCGAGCTTCTTGCCACAGCCTGCAGAGGCCAGGACTGTGCCTGCTGTCCACCAGGTGCCAGCACCACCTGGGGATAAGCCCCTCCCGCCTTCGAAGCACTGAAGCCAGGCACCGCGGGCAGCTGCGTTCCGGGACCCTCATACTGGATGCAGATCTGCTTTCTTTCGACTCCAAACAGAACTGGGATGTTCCCAGGCTGGCCCTCCTGCTTCCGGCCATGGGGCTCCAATACTTCAGCTCCAAATCGCTAGTCTCCAGAGGGAGAGTCTGTCCCGCAGACGACAAAGCCGAAAGCCACGTGGCCCCCCAGGTGACAACAGGTGTGGCTCTGCAATGCCAGGGTGGGCATGAGTGTGGGCAAGGGGTGAGTGTGAGTGCATGTGAGAGTGCGTGAGTGAATGTGAGTGTGTAATGTGCGTGTGAATGTGAGTGAGTGTGAGTGTGAGTGTGTGTGATGTGAGAGTGTGAGTGTGTAATGAGTGTGTGTAATGTGTGTGAGTGTGAGTGAATGTGAATGCATGTGAGAGTATTGTGACAGTCTGTCCATGTGAGAGTGCGTATGAGTGTATGAGTGAATGTGTAACTTGAGTGGGACAGTGTAAGTAAATGTAGAGTGTGAGTGTGTGTGTGTGAGTGCGAGTGTGAGAGTGAGCTTCTGTGAGGGTGCATGTGAGTGAACATGACAGTGTGTCCGTGTGAGAGTGTGTAGGAGAGTGTGAGTGAGTGCGACTGTGTGGATGCGAGTGTGAGTGTGAGTGCAGGAGTGAGTGGATGTGTGAGAGTGTGGCTATGAGTGAATGTGTGTGAAGGTGTGAGGATGTTGGAGGGTGAGATGTGTGGTGAGTGGATGTGTGAGAGTTCTACGTGTCAGAGGACGTGTGTGTCGCGAGTGTGCAGGTGTGAGCTGGTGTGTGTCACTGTGCATTTGGGGAGGGTTTAGTGCGGGGACCAACCCCAGGGCGAGAGCTCCACCCAGGGCCCCTGCTTGGCCCTTGTGTGCCTTGTGCCGGACACACCCACGCAGCCCTCCCACAGCGTGTGCCCATCTCCAGAGACGTCCCGGGAGCACAGACTCTGTACGGCGACCCAGCCCCAACGCCACCACACGCTGTCCCTTCCCACGGGGTCACCAGGGTCGGCCTCTGAGCTACGAGGGGGGCGGCCCTGTCACCTACCAGGTGCTTCTCTCGCCTCAGGGCCGTGTCCAGACTCAGTAGGTCCTGGAGGTGGAGGTCGTAGAGGCACAAGTCGAGGTCCAGGCTGGAAGGCGGGAGATGGGAGGGGGCAGGGGGAGAGGGGGGGGGTCTGCTGGGGCTGGAGAGCGGCTCCCTCTCTGCTCTGCCTGCGGGCAGGGGGAGACCGGCGCCCACCTCGCTGTTCCTGGCAGGACTCTGCCTGCTGGAGGGCCCAGGGCGAGGACTCGGGGCCTGGGGCGGGTGACCGCTCACAGGGCAGGAAAGGGGTGTCGGCCTTGGGGCTGTCCTGGACGTGACCTGCCCCCAGCCCCCGCTCGGTTGCCCTGGGGGTTTCTGCAGCCCCTCCCCTCTGGGAGCCCTGGTCTACGGGCGGGCGTGTGTGGCCTGTCCTGGTCAGAGGCCCTGGGCGTGAGCTCAGGCCCTTCTCCGCCCCCAGCGCCAGCCCGGTCTCGCCCCCTGCCCAGCTCAGGCTGGAGCCCACCGCTCCCAAGGCCCCGAGCTGCTCCTGTCAGCTTCCTCCTCTCCAGCCCCATGTTCTCGCGGGCTCGGCGCCAAGCGGCCAGGCTGGAACCTGTGCTGTGGGCCGAGGCCCGCCCTGGGCCAGGCGCCTGAAGACTCAGCAGGGAAGCGGGAGGCTCAGCCCGGCCTCCGGGCTCGCCTGCTGTGTGACCTTGGGTGAGGCACTCAGCCTCTCTGTGTCCGGCTGGCACCTGTTATCTTAGCAAGGGGTAGAGGGCCAGGGAGACAGCACAAGTGGTGGGCTCCGTGTTCCCACCCTGCCACCACTGCCCCCCCCTCCCCCCGTGAGTGCAGGGCCCTGAGCAGCACAGCCCTGGGACTGAGCACCAAGCACCACAGCACAGGGCTGTGAGAGTCACCTTGCCCCCTGCCCAGGCGCAACTGTCAGCCCTTGCGACAAATTAACAGGCCCGAGCAACAGTGCAGTGGGCAGGTGCTGGCCCTGCACACGGCTCGCCCGGGCTCAATCCTAGGCACCGTCTACAGTACCCCATGCTGGCCAGGAGTGACCCTGAGCACGGCTGGATGTGGCCTCAACACCGAAACCAAGCAAACGAGATTAAAGGGAGGCAGTAACGGCATCCCTGGCGGCTCGGAGGACTTCGGTCACTGATTAACAGTCAAGGAGACTGTCCCAACCTCCCCAGGGCCACAGTGACCGTCTGACCGGGCCTCTGGGCAATGATTAACCCCGGCAGACACAGGAGGTGCCCGGCCCCTGCTCAGTGTCGCGCATCACGGGCCGGAGGAGGCTGGGTGCGGGTGGTGGGGGCCCTGCCCGTCCCTCGGGCTCAGGTCTGACCCCCCAGCCCCTCGGTGGCTCGTGCCACGGGCGCTGGCTGTGTGTTGGTGCTGAGCACTGGCCCTCTCTGAGCCCAGCTCACCTCTCGCAGGTCAGCGCCTCGGGGAAGCTACGGGCCCGCAGGAAGGCACGCTGCGGGAGCCGCTCGTCGCTGGAGGCCGAGTGCGTGCTGGCCGAGGAGCTGCGCTCGTCCTTGGCCACGGGGCCCAGGCTGCCCAGGCTGCCGCTCGGTGACGCGTCGGCCGGCTGGTTGGGCAGCGGCACCGGCCGCAGGTGCTCGTGCAGCGATGGGTTGGATGAGCCGTCGGCCAGAGGCTGTGGGGACAGCGGCTCAGCGGGGGCCCTCACTGACTCTCACCGGGCCACATGGACCCCTCCTGGACCCACACTGACCCTGCCCGGCCATACTGAACCCTCACCTGGCCCACACTGAACCCCCGGTGACAGGTGTGAAGCCCCTCCCCCACAGAGGTGTGAACTCCCCGCTGCAGGTGTGAGCTCCCTGAGACAGGTGTGAACTTCCTCTGAGAGATGTGACCACCGCACTGCAGTGTGAGCTCCCCGGTACAGGTGCGAATCCCGGGCTGCAGCTGTGCACTCCTAGTCACAGGTGACGCTCCTGCCTCAGGAGCAGGCCAGCCAAGGGAGACAGACTCAGGCAGGCCATGTGCCCGTCTGGTCTCAGTCCCAGGAACTCCAGCTCAGGGAGCATGACCAGGACACCGGCTTACTGAGCCATCCTGCCATCCCCGGACCATCCTGGACCATGGTCACCTGTCCCCCAACGCCTCAGTGAACCTCAGATTCCCTCACAGTCCTGCAGCTGCAGAACCTCAAACACGTCTCTGTTCCGGCATTCTGTCCTAAAACCCTCGGATGGGAAACCAAAGCGTGTCTCCGAGCCCCCCCCCCCCACCCCGCACTTCCCGATGCTCACCCGGAACTTCTGGTTGATGGGGTAGACGACCTTGGCCTTCAGGGCGAATGAGGTGATGCTGCTGGGGAAAGGCAGCTCGTACTCCTGGGGAGAGACGGTGGCCGGGATGACACAGGTGGGCACGTGGGGGGATGGCACGGGTTGGGCACGACACGAAGGGCTCGGGCACACAGCGGGGAGATGATACGGGGCTCGGGCACACGGGGCCAGGAAGTCTCACAGGCACACACCGGCAGGCTCTGACCTGTAGTCTCATCACTGGCACCACGTGGTCCCCAGTTACATCCGTCCCCTGGGAGCCCTTGGGCTCCTGGGCCCTGGGAGTTCCCGGGCCTTTCCTGCTCAGCCAGGCCCGGAGGAAGGTGGGCAAGGATCTCTCCCTAGAGAGTCATTTGTCCTGGGCTCCAGCCAGGCCCACCCTAAAGGGACCCCACCCCCACCCCACAGACCCCCTGCATCAGACCCACCTCCTGTATCGGAGGGGGCAGGCCGTAAGTAACTGCAACCATCTTTTCTTTGCCTAATAACTTGGTCCCAGGGCCAGAGACAGTCTAGGGCTGAGGGTTTGTGTTGTACGGAGCCAACCCCAGTGTGATCACCACAAAGAGTCCCCTGAGCCCTGGCCGGAGTGACCCTTGAGCACCGCTGGGAATGGCCCCAAGCTCAAACAAAACCAAACTGGATCCACGTTTTTTTCTGCCTGCAAACCCAGCTCTGCCCTCCTGGCCAGACAAGCCAGCCTGCCAAGAGACCTTGGCAAGGTCCCTAGGGCTTCCACTGCGTGCGTTCAGCTTCCGGCAGACCGAGGCTGGCTCCGAGCTCGCTCGGAACATGAGGGCTCAGGGCTGGGGCGGCGGGGGGCGGGGGGGAAGATGCGGGCAGGACGGCCTGCTTCTCCCGTGGCCTTGCAAACAGGCAGAGCAGGGACAGGGCGAGGCAGAGGGAGACACGGTCACGCTGCCCGCGGCTCGTTCCTGAGAGGGGAGACGAGCCCATTGGAGCCGGAAGAGGAACCTGGCTGCGAGGAGCCTGTGGCCGGGCTGGGGCCGCGCGTTCAAGGCAGGGGACAGCCAACAGGCTCCTGCAAAGGTGCTCATGCCACTGGCCGCCTCAGAGTGGCAGAGAGAGAGCACCGAGGGCGCACAGCACATGGCAGCGCTGGCAAGAAGGGGAGGGCCCCACATTCCCACTGGGAGGCTGTCGTAGCCCCGCGGAAGGCACATGGTGGTTTCTGGAGAGTAAGGAGAGAGCGGCCATAGCGCAGCTGGGAGGCCGCTCACGCGTGGCTGACCCAGGTTCGACTCTCGGCACCCCCTATGGTTCCCGAGCACTGCCTGGAGAGATCCCGGAGTGCAGAGACAGGAGAAACCCTGCACCCTGCCAAGCGTGGCCCACAAACCAACGACAAAACGGTAAAGCTGGTGCTTCCTTCGGGCTGGCCATCTCGCTTCCTGGGCTCTCCCCCGAACCCAGACTCGCTGATTCCACGTCCGCACACCTTAACGAGATGTCCAAGCACCGTGGTTGTGGCTGCGCCTGGCACCACACCAGGGCATGGGACACGCAGCATCTAACGGGTGGGAAGCTACCCCACATAAACGGAACCCCCGCAGCTGTCAGAGAGTTTGTGGCAGTGTGGATGGAACTGGTCAATGGCAGAAGGACTGCACTGGACAGTCTCGCCCATCGTGCTACAGAGACAAGCAAGGGCCAAAGACAAAGCCTCTCGGTCCCAGAACCAGGGAGCAGCCCAGAGGTGACAGAAGGACAGCGGGGCTGTGGCCACTCACTGCACGCCCAACCATGGCACCAGCAGTACCGTGGCCTCGAGGGCTCAGCGCTGAAGGGCACGAGAACACAGGTACCCACGGGTCAGACTTGCCAAGGAGAGCCAGAGAGCGGCTGAGTGGCTCTCGGAGAGACGAGACCCCGAGACCTGCAACCCCACCCCGATCCCAGGCGCTAAGCACACAGCCTATGGTGGAACATTCCAGAGCTGACCCCATGACCAGAGAAAAGGGCAGTCGGCCTTGGCACTGTCATCAGGAAGTGACCCCACAGCCCCTTTTCTTGCCTGATGCGTACATGAGGCTGTGCCAGGGTGGGTCCTTGATCCTGGATCCCCCCAAAGTCTGGGGGCACCCACCCCAGATCAGCCGCAACTTGGTAGCCAGGTGGCACCAGGCCTGGACCAGAACAGGTGGGCACCCCAGCCCAACACGCCCACCTCCTGCACCCCGCGATAGCACCCAGCGCCCCGCTTACATCTGGAGGCTCCTCCCTGGACAGCTGGGTTTCTCGCCGTCTCCTGCGGGCAGGGGAGCTGGCATCTGGGGACGCGGGCACGTTAGACTCCAGATTCCTGAGCAGGCTCTGGGCATCATCTTTCTAGAACCGGGAGGGGAAGGACACTGCAGTGTGGCCACCCAACCTGGCCCTCGCCCCTGATTCCTGCCCAGCCAGTTGCTCTCCCCCGTCTGTCTGCTCTAGACAGTGCGGGTCCCACTGGGGGTCAGCAGACAGGACCCCTCCCAGGCACCTTCCTGGGAACCCAGACCTTCCCAGGGTCCCACTGCAGTTTCTCGGGACCTGGGGGCCAGCTCTGCCCCTGTGCCGGGCCACACCACAGCCAACAGCAGCTCCTACGGGACGCCCAGCAGCAGCCTGCGCTGGGTTTTAAAACGATCTTAATTACTCTAGAAGACAGACGGAGAGATGGCACAGGGACACGGCTTGCACACGGCCATCCCACTGGCCTTTCACAGCGTGCTGGGACACATTTGTGCCACTGGGGCCAGTACCCTCAACTTCCCAAACTCACAGCACTGTTTGGGAAGGGGAGGCGGTCCTGGAGATCACTGGGGTCTCGCACAGCGCAGGCAGCACCCCCCTGCCATCTCCGGGACAGGTCACCCACCCTCCAGGCCCTGCGGAGGCAGGCTGTCTGCACCCGCGCAGGCTCCCAGGCCCGGGAGAAGGCGCTGGTGGACTCGCACCCGAGGCGCGGGGCAGGAGGGGACTGAATGCGCGCACAGCCAGCAGCCAGCGGACGGGAGCCGGCCAGGCGGGGCTGGAACGAGGGACGGGGCTGGGCAGACGCTTGCTGGCCGGGGCGCGGGTCCCCGCCTCCGGACGTCCCGGGCCAGCCCACAGTGCCGCGAAGGCGGAGGCGGGAGCCCGCGCGCGCCCCCGGGGGGCTCAGAGGTACATCAGAGATACATCGCGGGAGGGGGTCCGAGGGGGGCGGGCACTTCCAGGGTCGCCCCGGACTGCCCCCGCGGGGTCCCGCGCGGCCTCCCTCCGCGAACGCGGCGTCCAGCCCCCTCCGGGTGCAGCGGGGGCCCGGCAGAGCCGGTCCTGGGGGCCCGCCCCGCGCGCCCCGACCCCGCGCGCTGACCCACCTGGTGCCGCGGCCGTGCGCGGGCAGCGCGGCAGCCGAGCCAGAGGCCCAGGCCCAGGCCGAGCGCGGCGCCCAGCAGCACGGCGGGGGTCAGCAGCGCGGACACCGGTTGCAGCGCGTCCCGGCCCAGCCACAGCCGCGCGTCGCTCCCGCAGCCCGGTGCGCCGCGGGCCATGGCGGGGCGCAGTCGGCGCGGGCAGCGCGCATCCCGCCGCGCGCGCCGGTACTCGCCCGCGCATCCCGCCGCCGCCGGGGAGGAGCCTGTGGCCCGCCCACGCCCAGGCACCAGCCCCGGCCCGGCCCGCACTGAGCATGCTCGGCCGCTCCCGCGTCCGCGCTTCCCGGGCCAGAGCGCGCTCCCCTCGGGAGCACCGCTTGGAGAGTCCACGTCCCCCTCCTTCCCCCGCGAGAAGCACGTTCTCCCTGGAGCACCTCCGGGGAACTCCGCGGATCCTCCCGGAGAGGGGCGCGCGTCCCCAGAAGCGTCACTCAGGGAGACCCGGTTCCCCCTCCCCCGGCTGGAGGCGCACTTCTCCCTGGAGCACCACTTGGAGAGTCCACGTTTCCCCCTGGCGAGAAGCGGCACTCAGGAGGACTCCGTGTTTCCCCTGGCCAGAGGCGCGCGTCCCCCTGGAGCACCACTCTGGGGTCCCTGGTTCCCCCGGGCCAGAGGTGTTTCCCTCCTGGAGCACCACTTGAGGAGTTCACGTTCGCTCTTGGCGAGAGGTGCGCTTCCCCCTGGAGCCCAACAGCTGTCCGTGACAGCCCCCTGTTTCCTGGGCTAGGTCCAAAGCATGTATCCCCTGCGCCCTGCTAAGCGGGGGCGCCTGCCCATCTCTGTCCCTGCTCACGTGTCCTTTATGCCCTCATGTCCCGGCAGCCAGCTCAGAGCCAGGGCTTAGGGAACCCGAGGCTGGTCCAGCCCACGCCCTCCCTTGCCCTTACTCTCTACCCACGGACATTCCTGGGTCTCCGAGTTGGCCACTGCTGCTCACTTGTTTTAAGGGACACTCCTGTCTTGGTTCTGCCTTGCTCCTAGATGGAACAAGGTGTGTGCAAGCACCCCGAAGTTGGACACCAGGTGGTCACTCAGCGTTCCTGAGATCCCACCTGGAGGTGACCACAGTTGAGGACACTCATGGGCCGCACTGGATCCGGCCAGCACTGACCACAGCCCCCACTGCTGGCTCTGGTGGGAATCCACAGGCCATCAGCAACTCCCGTCCCCGTGTGGACCCCGTCTGCGTGGCCAGCGCCATATTACAGCTCCAGCTGCACAGGACTCTAATGGGACAGCTTTCACTTGGGGGGAAGGGCGGTCTGCATGGTGACAACACCGAGTGTGATTTCAGAAGCGGGGGGGGGGTCATTTCAGGGAGACACTAGTTGAGGAACAAGGTTGTCCACGTGTGAGGTGGGGTGCCCCTCCTCCTGACTGAAGAGGCTTCGGAAACTGTCCGTGTGACCCTGCTCCATGCCCCAGCGCGTAGGACCTTCCA
>JAOXYA010357289.1:0-18204 GCA_028565675.1 Sorex palustris
CGGCTTTCCCTGAGGGAAAGAATTCTACCCCTATTGTTTGTGACCACACCAATGTGTAATTATTACCCCAACCCCCCCCCGGCCTGCCATGTCTCTCCGTCCCCTGTGGCCTGTCTGCAGTGGCCCTTGGCTCCCCTAACGAAGTTTTCCCTTCTGAGAGGCTGCTGGCAGCATCTGATTCAATTGTGATTCCAGGGGCGCTTTCCTGAGTGAGTGCCGGTTCCCGTCACAGCGTTGCTCTGAGCCTGTGACGGGTGGAAAATGAACCCTGAGGGGGTGGAGAATGAACAGGAGTGAACGGGGTGACCAGGTGCCCGTGTGTCTGTGCCCTCCACCCGGAAACGGCCTGGCTGGGCGTCAGGGTCGGCGGGTGAACTCTTGTGCTCACTGCTGCCCTGTTACCGGTGCAGGAATCCCAATTAATCGATTGATTGATGTTTAGTTTCAGGGACCCCCTGGGGTGCTGGGGGCATCGCTCCCCACTAGGCTCTGGGGACCATGTGGGATGCTCGGACCCGGTTGCCAGGTGCGGAGCAAACACCACCTGCCCTGCTGACTCTGGGCCTTTGTTTAATCCCCTTCCCGTGGGCTCAGGTCTCCACGGTGCCCCTCACGGCGGAGGGAAGCCCGTGCCTTGCTGCAGGCCTCGCTTCCTCGTTTCTCCCCTCTGGATGTTGCCTCTGGCTCGAACCCCAGCGTCCAGCTTCCCTTCCTGCCCCCGCCTGGCCCCTGCCCCGGCTCCCTCTCAGGCTGTGGGTCTGTGGCCCTCGGCTAAGTGGGTGCGGGGGCCGGCCCCCCTTTGCACCTGTGTCAGCCCCTGGGTCCTGGCTGTTCCCTGGAGCGCTCGTCAGCGTCCGGAGAGGGACCCTCAGCGTGGGCTGGGCGTGCTCGTGGGCTGCTGGGCTTCTCGGTGTTCTGAGGAGATTGGCGTCAGCCTTGTGTGGGCGGCTCCACGCCACGAGTGTGGACAGCCCCAGGAGTGAGTTGGGCACCGGTTTGGCCAACCTGAAGCAGTGCCCTGGGTGTTCTCCTGCCCCCAAGGCTTTAACAAGGCCCCTGGTCTCCTGCAGGCGCCATGTGGTCCCCTGTGGGGCTCCGTGGTGGCGTCTGCTGCCTCTGCAGCCCCCTGCTGGAGTCATGGACCTCAGACCCCCTCCGGTCTCTGCTCAGGCCCACTCAGTCTCCTGGCCCCTGGAGCCATCTACAGGGTTCCGGAGTGTCCAGCATGGGCACTGTAGGTGAGACAGGGCTGTGGGCACTGTGTCTCCCTCCAGGTTCTGCTCCCTGTGGCCACAGCACTAGGTTTGGGTCAGGACAAGCAGGTGCTCCCGGACTCAGCACTTCCAAAACCCCCCATATCCTCAGACCTGGGATCTCAGGCCCGGCTGGCCCAGCCTGGCTTTCCCACCCACCCGTGGTTCCTCACCTTTTTCAGGGCAGCCTAGTACTCGCACACACTCTGGCGTGGACAGGGTCAGCAGCATCTGCCCTGCCCAGCCTGGGAGCCTGAGGACAGCAGCCAAGGCGCATTTGTGCCAGATGTCGCCCACTGTTGGGGCACACGGTGAAGGGGCGCAAAACCTGGAAGGGAGGAACCTTGCTCGTCTCAGCCTGAAGTCTCGGAGGAGATGAGGAGCAAGAAATGGAGTTGGGCAGTCTCGTCCCCAAATCCATGGAGAGAAGCAAACGTGGCCCCATTACTGCCCAGATAGCACTGGGGTCTGTAGGAGCTCTGCAGGGCCCGTGGCTTGGGGGAGTCATCCAGTCCCGCCGTCTCATGTCTGTGTCTCCCTCATGGGCCCAATCGGGCAGGAGAAGGCAGCTCTGCCCGCGTTGGCCACCGACATCGCCAGGCAGAGCCTCATGGAGAGAAGGTGGGAACGAGCTGACGCCACACGATTGAAATGCTCTTTCATGAACGGTAGATTCGCATCTCTCACTGCAGCCTTCTCCCGAGCACTTGAGAGAGGTCAGAACTCTAAGGCAGATGGGAGGGGGCAGCGTGTCTCTGCTCACGTGTTGGGGCAGCGTCTGCCTGGAAGCATCTCCTCACCTCGGCGCACCTTGGCCACCTGCCAGCCTCGCCAGATCAGGGCAGCACTTGCCCACTGTTCACAAACATGCATCTCAGATGGACAGTCTGACCTTCAGAACGGAAAAGGAGAATCAGATAGAACCAAAGGAAAGCAGGAAGCACGGAATAGTGAACATTGGAATGGGAATAAATGAGACCAAGAAAACACCCAAACCTCCTGTCTGTCCTCCCGTTGTTCATCGATTTGCTTGAGCGGGCCCAGTAACGTCTCCATTGTGAGACTGGTTGTTACTGTGTTTGGCATATCAAATACTCTCGGTAGCTTGCCGGGCTCTCCGAGAGGGGCGGAGGAATCGAACCCGGCTCGGCCAGGCTGGCTGCGCGCAAGGCAAACGCCCCACAGCTGTGCTATAGCACCCAAACCTCCTAGTAGATAAAAATATTAAAATGCAACCAAGAACAGGTTCTTTGAAAGGGTCAATGAAATGGATAAATTCCTCCCCAGGGCTGCTAAGAAAAAGAAGATAAAAGTTCTGATAAAAAGAATCAGAAATGAAAACTGCAAAATTACAACAGAATCTGCAGAAACACAAGGACTGAAGAGATTTACAATAATCTCTTCAATTTGTTTCTATACAAATTGTTTGTATATGATTTGTTTGTATATGATTTGTTTGTTGGAGAAAAACCTAGAAGAAAATTTTTGTTATAAAGGAACAAAATTTTTGTTATAAAAGAAAAATTTTGTAATCATACACCTTTCCAAGAGTGAATTCAAAATAAACTCCTAGCCAACAGAGTATTCATGAGTGCAGAAATCAAAAGTTATCAGAAACCTCCCTAAGCACAAAAGTGAATTTCACAAAACTTTTAAGGGCCCAATCTTGGCTCAAATTCTGCAAATTGAAGGGAGGGTTACCATTGCCTGAACACATTCCACACTGCTGTTATTGCTTTGGTCCCAAAGTCAGAAAATGTCAGCACAAAAAGAGAAAACCACAGACCCATATCTCTGATATACACGGATGCCAAAATCTCGAAGGGTGGCCAGATAGTCAAAATGATTGTGAGGCACCCTATTCACAGACAGGGCGATAATTAAATAATTGAGTGACAAAATAGTCTGGGATTGGAACCCAAACTCATGCAATAGAAGAGAGAACCTGGAAAAATCCACACATATAATATGGGCATCTGATTTACGACAATGTGTAGGCAATGGTAAAAGGAAGTCTTCACCAACAAATGCCACTTGACAAAGTAAACAGATACTCAGAAATCAGAAACAGGATCAGAGTGGCACCCGCCAAAGTGAACTCAGTGTGGAAGGACTTGGACATTGCACCTGAAACCATAAAACACCCTGAGGATGTGTAGGCGATAAACCCCCGGGATGTGTGTGAAGACTCCACTCTATGGAAAATGGGAATATCGTATCATCCCGCAATGCCGCTGTGGCCCTTTGTCTAACAGACACGGAAGTACAAAGAAGAGCAATACCTGCCTGTTGGCTGCATTCACGGGTGTGCACATCACCCAGACTTGGAGGTACCCGTGGCAGGATTGGGCACAGAGGCTGTAGTAGAATCGTTGTCCATGCAGAATCACTCTTTTGGCATGGAACGGGAAGAACTCCAGCCTGCCACGCGGAGTTTTTGAGCCTTTGAGTTCAGTGACAGCTCTGGGTGGTTTCACCCCTGCGTCGGGGGTACCTGTCACTCAAGGGCAGTGAGCAAACTCGGGCTTTGAGTCTGAGCACCATGGGGGCTGAAGGGAAGAGGGGGGTCTAGGGGGATTTTTAAAAAATATTTTATAAAGTAGTTCACAATATTTGATTACATTTAATATTCAAACACCAATCCCACCACCATGACACCTTCCCACTGCCATATTTCGGATGTTTTGATCTCAAACCCCAATCCCTGTATCCAAAGCAGAATCGAAATAATATGTTTTGTATTGTTTGTTATGAAAAACCGCTGTAAATGCTACAAAAAAAGTCTCCATAGAGGAAACAGTGTGAAGATTGTTGTATTCCACCCAGGGCTCATTAAACCCTTCTATAAGAGAGCACTAACATGTTGTTAAAGGTTGAGCCTTGCGAGGGAAGGCATTCCCCCTTGTTCTGTCCCTCTCTCCTTTTGGGTGCTGTGGTTTGCAAAAGAGGAGAGAGTTTTGAGTCCTTTTTACCGATTCTTTTGTGATGTTTCTGCAACCAGAGTGTGCTAGAGGAACTCAATGTTTCTTGTCAATTAGCCTATGAAAATATTGGTTTCATTGTACCTAGTTTTGCTTAAAGTTGTTTGGAATCTATTGATGAAGTAAAGGCAAACTTTTACCCAGGATTCTTAAAAAATTCTTTTTGATTTCAATGCTGTGACTCACCCAGATGTTCCTATCCCATGGTTACAGGTTCCAAGCTCCCTGCAGGCCCACCACCAACCGACTTTCGCTCCCTGCCCCCTCACCTGACCCCTTTGCAGACACTCGTTGATTTATTTGGTATTGCTTGTTATAGTTAAATGACTAATGGAATTACCAAAAATACTTCTCTTGCACCGTAGCACTGTCCTCCAGTTGTTCATCGATTTGCTCAAGCGGGCACCAGTAATGTCTCCATTGTGAGACTTGTCGTTACTGTGTTTGGCGTATTGAAATGTCACGGGGAGCTTGCTAGGCTTTGCCATGCAGGTGGGATAATCTCGGTAGCTTGCCAGGTTCTCTGAGAGGGGTGAAGGACTTGAACCTGGGTCAGCCGGATAGACCACATGCAAGGCAAATGCCCTACCTGCTGTGCTATCACTCCAGCCCACCAAAAAATACTTCAGCAAAAGAAAATTTGTGAAAACTGATCTTCCATTCTCCTGGGTCCTTAGTGCCCATCTGGCATTCTGACGGGCAGTGTGTTGCAGCGGGATCTTTTGCATGCTTGGTTTTGTTTGTGGAGTTCAGTTGGCCACTCTGAGACTTTCCAGTCTGAGCCCGTGCCCGCCGCCTGGCAGTGCTGTGGGGCACGTGGCCAGGGAAGTCAGGAACTCGGGATCTGGGGTTGGGACGGGTGGCCGTTGGGGTGGGCTGGCCGACGGGCTTCTGCTTGCTCCTCACTCCAGAAGCGCCCAGTCTTCTCAGCCCGACAACCCGTGTGTACTTGGAATTTTCCCAGTGTCTCTGTAGAGCTTACGCATGGCCAAGTGGCATCGGGGCCATTGGAGTTGTGGCAGCTGTGGGCTGTGGGTGCGGCTGCCTACTCGGGCAGGAGGGGTGCAGCTCACCTCCAGGGTACCCAGAGTTTTCAGCCGGGAGACCAGTAGATCCATGAACAGTACCACTTGGCTTCCGTCTCCTCAGAGATTGAGGCGTGAATCTCTTACCTAGGATTCCTTTTTTTTTTTTTTTTGCTTTTTGGGTCACACCCGGTGATGCTCAGAGGTTACTCCTGGCTCTGCATTCAGGAATCACTCCTGCGGTGCTCAGGGGACCATATGAGATGCTGGGAATCGAACCCGGGCCGACTGTGTGCAAGGCAAATGCCCTCCCTGCTGTGCTATCACTCCAGTCCCCTGGATTCTTAAGTCATGGATGGAAAAGTGAGAAATGTATATATGTGTTCAATTCTTGCAGACGACAGAGACAAGAGATGCCTAATCCCATGTCTGCTAGAAAATATCTTCATGGCTTGAGAAAGGGAAACTTTCATGTTTAGATAAAGTTCCTGTTCATTCTATTTCTAACACCGTGACTTCAACCAACTAACACATTAGATACAACTGGAAGCTCTAGAAATCTGGCCTTCACAGTAACTAGAGTAATGGGCCCCGGAGATCACGCGGGCTCAGAGTGTGTCTGGCTCCTGCCAGCCGCGGCAGGACACACACTGTTGCTATTTTTTGAATTTTGCCTAGAAGCTTAAAATAATCTGTTTATAAACTGGAACCAATACTTAAGTGTCACTGGATTAACACTTCAGAATTTCATGTTTACACATATATATCACAACTCTCTTTAACATGCTTTAAAGCTGGCTGGGACTTATTTATGTGTAACCCAGCTATATTGGGTTCCATAATCTACAGCTACTTTCTTTTGAAATTTAATTTATTGCCACAAAAAATGTGACAAAAATAACGTCAGATGTGTTGCAGTCTACTAATTCAAACCACATATTTTGTGGCTAATTAAATGTAAGTAAGCTTCAGGAATTTTATTTAGCATTTTTGAAGTTGAATACTAACAAAGAATAAGACTGTAAAGTATTATTTACCAGATTTTCTGAACAAAAAAAAAGATTTAGCTGATATGTGTGTATATATCTATATATCTATATAGATATTCTTTTTTCTGATCTAAAATCTTAAAATTTATTTAGTGATTTATTATTTGTTTTTGTTTGTTTGTTTTGGGTCACACCCGGGCGATGCTCATGGTTACTCCTGGCTTCCAGGAATCACTCCTGGTGGGCTTGGGAGATTATATGGGATGCCTAGACTGAACATGGGTCATTTGTATGCAAGAAAAATGCCCTCCCTGCTGTACTGTTGCTCTGCCTCCTCTAATCTTAAATTTAAACTCTAATCTGAAATAGAATTCTTTTTTTTTTTTTGGCTTTTTGGGTCACACCCGGCAATGCACAGAGGTTACTCCTAGCTCTGCATTCAGGAATTACTCCTAGCGGTGTTCAGGGGACCATATGGGATGCTGGGGATTGAACCCAGGTCGGCCGCATGTAAGGCAAACACCCTACTCACTGTACTATCACTCCAGTCCCCAAAATAGAATTCTTGGAATCGTTCTCTGTGTGTGTGTGTGTGTGTGTGTGTGTGTGTGTTTCCGTGTGGTATTGGGAATCAAACTCTGGGTCTCAAAGTCTGGGAAAGAGCGGCTGCACCCCTCTCCCCTGTTGCCAGACCTGTGGGTGTGGGTGGGTCCCGAAGGCTTTCCCTGAGCCCACCATCAGCTGGGAGCTCGAGGGGGGACCCTGGGAGAGTGTGTTCCAACAGTGCTATATTTGAGTCCCAAGGGGCGTATTGCTGAGAGGGTTCCGCCTGGAGGGCTCATAAGACAATGAAAGAACAGTGAAAGAACTCTGTACAAAACTGACTGAACTTGGGTCCCTAGAACATTTGAGCCCCGGATGCTTGCTGGGCTTGGTCCTGGGTGACTCGGCCCTAGGAAGACACTGGAAGAAGCTCTGTGTGAGATGAATTACAGGTCCAGTGACGGGGGTGTGAACAGTGTCTTCTGTGTGGGCCGTGTATTAGCTAGAAAGAGTGGGCAGCCCTTGGGCAGCCCCCAGCACTGACAGCTGTCCGTGGAAGGCAGGAGGGGCTGCCCACCTTCCCCTGAGACCTCTTCCCACCCTGGCCAAGAGCTCTGGGCAGCGCACTCCCTGCCGTCGGGCTGTGCGTCTGTCTATTCCTGGTTCCTGAGTAGACCGCAGGCTCCTGAGGTCTCTCCCATTCATAGCCCAGAGCTGCACGGGACAGGGAACACGGCTAACTGAGAGGGGTCGACAGCAGTCAGTGAGTTGGAAAGAAAGGAGAAGTTGGATCAGAGAGAGAAGAGCAGAAGGAGGAGAAACTGGGCCGGACAGGGAGGAGGAAGTCTGGGAAAGAGCGGCCGAACGCCCCTGCCCCGTCGGCCAGACCTGTGGGTGTGGGTGGGTCCCAAAGTCTCTCCCTGAGCCCACTGTCAGCTGGGATCTCGGGGGTGGGGGGACCCTCTCTGCTCACCTTTTCCACGCCAGGTGCTGAGCCCTGCGAGAACACCAGCTGCCGCTCAGCAGAACGCTCTAGGCCGGTGTCCCTCCCCCAGGGCCAAGATGCTGCTCCCAGCCCTGGGCCTTGAAGGAGTGAATCTGTGCAGAGGCCAGAGTGCTCCACACACACTGCAAACAGAATGGGTTTTGTTGCATGTCGATGAAATAATAGATTTATTAGAGAAGAAAAGCAGCGCACACATCCTACACCTGGAGAGATCGAAAAGTACCGTCAAAAGAAACGTTTTCCCACTTTCCAAATGTTTGAGCTTGGCATGTGGTAA
The DNA here is from genome assembly GCA_028565675.1 of Sorex palustris. NCBI lineage: Eukaryota > Metazoa > Chordata > Mammalia > Eulipotyphla > Soricidae > Sorex > Sorex palustris. The sequence goes on from JAOXYA010357289.1 coordinate 8,075, forward strand.
CGTCAATTTTTAATTTCATTTGCATGAGCCACTATGCAACTGGTTACTGAACTATCTGAGAAATTTACTTATGTCTCTGCAAAGAATGTTTTAAAAATAACTTCGTGAGAACAAAATTAAGTCATATGTCTTTTTTGGAGGGGGTGGGGAAGGGGGCCATACCTGGCCATGCTCAGGGGTTACTCCTGGCTTTGTGCTCAGGGGTCACTCCTGGGGGGCTATGTGGTATCAGGACTCAGACCAGGGTTGTCCATATGCAACGCGAACACCCTAATCAGATTTCTTATATGGTAAGTTCAGGGATAAATGAGTTGACAGAACAGTATACTAAATGTAGAAGTAGCACTGTAGCACTGTCCTCCCATTGTTCATGGATTTGCTCGAGCGGGTCCAGTAACATCTCCATTGTGACAATTGTTACTGTGCTTGGCATATTGAATACGTCACGCACGGGTAGCTCGCCAGGCTTTGCCTGGCGGGCAGTGTACTCTGGGTAGCTTGCTGGGCTCTCCGAGAGGGGCAGCAGAGGAATTGAAACCAGCTCTGCTGGGCTGGTCAAATGCAAGGCAAACACCCTACCGCTGTGCTATCACTCTAGCCCAAATGTAGAAGCAGGTTTTGGAAATGCATAGGCATGTGTAGGTGAAGCACTGTGATTGCTTAAATGACCACCGAGAGGAATCTTAGGGGTGAGATTCCGCTGCGGAGTGTGATGGTGGGGTTTATCGTTTGTTAGGACATTACGGCAAGGACTGTGGCAGGTTCCCTGCCTCTGCCAGCCCCCTGCCTATGCACCTCGGCCTATGCACCCTGCAGGAAGCCCAAGAACCCAGCTGCCCCCGGCGTCCTGCCCTCCCTGGGTTCTGCTGAGCTTTCCAAGGTCCTCTGATCATTTAGGCTGTTTTCCCTAGTAAGTTCTTTATGTGGATTTTTTTTTATTTTCGTGAAAAATAGAGCCACGAGTCACCCGTTGCAAGTGTCTTCTTTTGGGAGCAGGAGGGATCGTACAGAGTCAGGACCCTTGCCTTGCATGCAGCCTCTGATCCTTGGCACCTCCCACGGTCCCCGGAGCATTGCCCAGGAATGAGCCCTGAGCACCGCGTGGGGGTGACCTTAGAAGACGCTCTCCAAAAGAGGTCACTTCTTTTTTAAAGTATTTTATTTTATTTCTATTGAATCACCATGAGATACAGTTACAAAGCTTTCATGATTGGCTTTCTGTCATACAATGATTGAACACCCATCCCTCCGCCAGTGAGCACTTTCCTCACCACCAATGTCCTCAGTTTCCCTACAACACACCCCCCCTCCCGCCTCTGTGGCAGCCTCCTTCCTTCTTACTCTCTCCACTTTGGGCATCATGGTTTGTGATACTGAGAGGCCATCATGTTTGGTCCTTTATCTACTTCCAGCACACATAAGACATCATTTCTTAATTTCTATTAAATTTCTGGGGCTGGAGCAATAGCACAGAAGGTAGGGCGTTTGTCTTGCACGCGGCCGACCCAGGTTCGATTCCCAGCATCCCATATGGTCCCCTGAGCACCGCCAGGGGTGATTCCTGAGTGCAGAGCCAGGAGTAACCCCTGTGCATCGCCGGGTGTGACCCCCCAAAAAATTAAAAAAAATAATTTCTGTTAGGTGATTACAAAGGAGATCTGACAAATGTTCTTTTTACCAATTAAAGAAGTCCATCTGGAAAGTTCTATACAGTAATAAAAATGGAAACATGCTAATTACTATCCCAAATATAAGATAGTGTCAGGAATCACTGTTACAAGTAGTTTAGAAAAAAACATTCTGCTTAACCACAGGAAAAGTAAGTGGATACTCATAATATTAAATTTTGAGACTGAAGTGAATTATATTTGTATCAGTCTCAGAAATTTCTTGAAAAATTTTGCATTTCCAAGAGTCATAATCTTGCCAATGAAACATAGGGATGAAACTATAGTACCTTGATATGACTTTCCAAACAGAAGAAAATTCTTTGAAGTAGTTTTTGAGTTTAAAATGCAGCTCATTATGACTCTCAAAATGATATAAGTAAAAATAAGCCATAAATAACCAAATTCTACAAAATACCAGTGGAGTTTCTAGCGAGCAATTCTCTACTATAAAATATAATCTAATTTGACATCGAATGAATACTATTTCCAAAATAATATTCTCTGTAGGGCGTGCTCACTTTCCTTGGGGTAGTCTTTGCTCTTTCTGGTCAGTTAAAGAGACAAGCACCAAGCAGCGGTTACCCTGACCTCCTCATTGACCAGAGTTCCTCACAGGAGGACTCCTTGCCCTTTGCAAAGCTGTCCCCTGCTCGTTTGCTTGTGGGCCACTCCTGGTATCACACTCACGGATCTCTCTTGGTGGGGGCCCAGGGGACCATGTGCAGTGCAGGGAATCGAACCCGGGTCAGCCACAAGCCAGGCAAGCGCCCTTCCTGGGTCCACTGGCCATGCTACCGCTCAGGTCTGTCCTTTGGAAATGGAAGTAGCCGCTTTAAAGTCAAGCTGAGGCAGTAGGCAGATGTTTATGTTTCTGTGTAGTTTTCAGTTCTTGCCTCTTGGTCATAAACTTTATTCAGCCACTCAGTAAAGACGCGTGTGTGACTTGTGTGCTGGGAAAAATTTTTATTATTATTTTTTGGTGGTGGTGGGCCACTCCTGGCAGTGCTCAGGGCTCACTCCTTGCTCTGTGCTCAGTGATCACGCTGGCGAGATTGGGGACCAGCTGAGGTGCTGGGGACAGACCCAGGATGGCCATGTCCAGGCAAGGGGGGCCCTACCTGCTCTGCGCTATCGCTGACCATCGTACGGATTTTAAATTTACTGAGTCCCACTGCCACCTCTATTCAGAATGGGTTCCTTTCTTTCTTTGCGTTCTCCTAACAGTTCATTCTTGCTATTTTCCTCGGGTCACTTCTTGGCTTCCAATGCGGCAGTATTTGAATGTATTTGTCAGTCGTGTTGTTTGAGAGAAATATTTGAAATATGTATGTGCTTTTGTCATTAAAAGTGAGGAGAAAGAAAAAGTTGAGAGATGAAATGGCAGGATAAGAGCTCCGGCTGCAGGACGGCTGTAAGGGAGACGGTAACGTGAGTCGATGGACATGTCATTACTCTGTCCTGTGAACTGGTGACTCACTTTGCTGCTCCTCTTCTAAGTCAACTAAGCTCCAAGGATCAGAGGGAGACGCTGCCATCTCAGCTTCACACAGTGTTTGTAAACACCAGAAAAGATCAGGCGTGACCTGAACCTAGTTACGGCCTTTTATTCCTCTCTTTAAACACCGTATGAGTAGATGTGAACAAAAGAGCTGGATTTGTGACCTTTAGTGACTCAGATTCAAAATCACGTTGAATTGCAGATGACTTCTATAATTAATTGAATTAATGTTCACAACTTTGTATGACCTTAGTACTGACATTACACCATGAGCTACAGAAGTTAGTGCTGTAAGAAGGTGTGGGTGTCAGCCGCGCTGGGAGGTGAGACGTAGTTTTATATAGACGGGAGTCCCTGTGGGTAAAACATCAAATTATTTCCAAGGACAGGATTTTATTATTGTTGTTGTTATTTTAAAACTGAGAGAGTATCTCGCCCGCCGGGCAGAGCCTGGCAAGCTCCCCGTGATGTATTTGATATGCCAAACACAGTAACAACAAATCTCAAAATGGAGACGTTACTGGGCCCGCTCGAGCAAATCTATGAACAATGGGAGGACAGTGTTACAGTGCTTTAAAACTGTATTCTATAGAATATGATTACATATAAAGAAAGTATTCTATAGAATATGGTGGGATGTTAATGATTTGTCATTGAGTTCAGGGTTAAATTTTTGACTTTCTATTGCAGACCATAATGTCCAGATGGAGAGAATAAGAGATAGATAGATAGATAGATAGATAGAGGGGGGAGAGAGAGGGATGGAGGGAGGGAGAAGGGAAGGAGGGAGGGAGAGAGAGAGAGAGAGAGAGAAGAGTTCATGCTGTAAAATTGCTGGTGGGAAATGTACACTGGTGAAGGGACGGGTGTTGGAACATTGTATGACAAAAACCCAATCATGAATAACTTTGTAATTGTGCATTTCACGGTGATTCAATTAAAAAATATTGTTTGACAGTGTAAAAGTTAATTTACCTCATGTTGCCAGAGCTTTCAGCATGCTAATGTATAGTGTTATCTTTTAAGAGGACCCACAGAAATATGTTATTTTGGAGCAGGATTTGAGAATGGATATTCACCCACACAGACTATCAGTTACCAGCATGGCAGGACGTGAGTCTAACGAGAAACACGACATAGGTTTCCTGGAATGTAGTCTGGAAAATCAACATCTAATGATCTTAAAGTATGTCTTTAAAGAAAGTAGTCATTTTATTCCGAGCAGCGAAGTTGTCTTAAATTCCATGCAGAGTGATGTGTGTACTAGTGTCTGAGTGTGTGTATCTGTGTGAGATTATGTTTGTGTGTGTGTGTGTGTGTATGTGTGTATATGAAAGAGAGAGAGAGATTGGGAGAGAGGGGGGAGAGAAAGAGAAAGAAAGAGAGAGGAGAGGAGAGAATCATCAAGGGAAAAGAAAACAGCACTCTTGCCAAATACAATAGGTGTGGCAGAATATGGCGTGGTAGAAAAAGGTGTTGACAGTTTGTGATTCAGTTGGAGTGGAGTTGGATTAGCTTGTGATGGTTCTCTGACCTTCCACGCTCCACCCTAAATACCTCAGATTTAAATTTCCATAAATCGAAGAAGTGTGTGCCGATAAATGGTGGATTAGAAAGTAGAATTCCTTCAGCTTAAATCTTCATAAGAGCTTACCTTGCCTTTGAATTTCCTATTTTTCCACTTGACCCTACAGAACCCATTTCCTTATGCGGCTACTCCCGGGGACTCTCTTCACAGTTGCTTAGTTTGGGGTAGTGCCGAGTGCTGGACACTCACAGGCCGTTCAGGGCCTGGCTACTCAGTCCCCCAGGGCCATCACGGGGGAAGGAATGTATGCATGTCCTCGTCCACAGTGCTAACGAGGGATGAAGGCCTGAGGGGAGATCAAGGTACCCAGGGATGCCAGGCACGCAGTCTGAACACTGGGTCCCTAGAGGGTTTTTTAGAGGAAACAGAAAATAAAATACTCTAATGTGATCAACATCTTCTGTGTGGCACAGTGAGTTTTCACAGTGAGTGAAATGTTGGCCATCGTTTTCACTGACAGCACTGAAACACTGCTTGAGGTTGAGCCTCTTAAAAATATTCACTCGGATGTGAAACTTCAGTGTGTGAGATTGGAACCTGTAGTTTAGAGCCTTCACAAGCCAAACCTATACAATCGCTTATTGTGGGGGGGGATAAGTTGTATTCTCCTGGTCACTGATGGTCTAGTCGGAGAGCTGAGCCTTAACAGTGCACACAGTGACTGTCCTCCATGGCTGTAGGGGTGGGGATGGTGCTCTCAGCTTCAGTGTTCCAGTGCTCAGGGAACTGACACTACTTGCTGGCTGAACTCAACGATTCATCCCCCCCAAACACACACACTACTTTAATTTTTTTCCATTATTTAAAAAAATTAAAGTACCTGATCACTTGACATCCCATTACTCATCGATTTGCTCGAGCCGGCACCAGTAACATCTCCACTCGTCTCTGTTGAGTGCTAGTGTGGCCCAATGGTGTATGCTTGTTCTAGGAACATGAAGAACCGACCTCAAACTGATTGTTCAGGGTCTTGACCAAGAAGTCTGACCATCTTGTAGGTGGGCAGCCATGAGATCCTTTGATGTCCCATGCAATCCAGTCGGTAATGGCTCTAGTCCAGCGGTCATCACCAAATCGCATTACATGTCCAGCCCATCTGATTTCTGACCTTGGCACTATGAAAACAGGATGAGAATGCTATTCAGGTCTCCCAAAGAGGAATCGAAAGAGCTATGCTTCTTGGAGTATCACGCTTCACTCAAGTGAGAGAAGGAATCCGGAGTTCCGACCTCCGTTGATGATCAAAGTACCTGATATGCAAAGTTATTCATAGTTGAGTTTTTGACATGCAGTATTGCAGCACTGACCCAGCACCAGGGCCATCTTCCCTGCTGGCGTTCCCAGGGTCCCTCCGTCTCACCCACCTGCCCACCTGCCCACCTGCCCTCCTGGCAAGCACCTTTCCAAGTTCTGTTGTTAAAGTGTGAGTCTCTTGACTTCAGTGTTGGCTCTGTGGTTCGACTCTGTGGCTCCATCATTTCTTAGAATCACCCTGTACCTGTCCCCTTGCTCCTCATCTGTCTCTTCTTGCCCTCCTCAACCCTTCCTTCCCTGCTCCTCCTTATACTCTGCGCCTGAGGTTGATCTGGGCACCGCCCCTTTAAAACCCTGCATTCCTTTATCCAGATATTCTAAGTACCATACAGAAGTGATTCCATCCTGTTATCCTCCTTCTCATTTACTTCACTTAACATGATGTCTTCCAGTCCTGACCACGTTACTGCGATTGCATGATTTCATCATTCCTTAGAGTGGTGTAGCATTTTGTTGTGTACATAGACCACATTTTCTCTCATTGGACATCTAGTTAGACTACCAATCTTGGATGTTGCTCTGAGTGATGCCATGAGTAATGGTGTGTGTATGTTCTTTGGAATGAATGCTTCTCTGTCCTGGGGATGGATACTCCAAAGTAGAATTACTAGGTCATGTGGAAGCTCACTTCAGAGTTAACCAAGTACCCTCCACACTGTTTTCTATGGGGTTAAACCCGGCAACATTCCCACACCTTGGTTCACCAAGTTGTTCATCGTATAGCTGTTAGGGGCTTTCACTATTCCAACCCCAATTCTACCATTTCCCCCTTTCCCCAACCACCCCCCAAGTCTGCCCTCTTAGCCAGCACACAATCATTTATTCTGTATTGCTTGTTACAACTAAATGGCTAAAGGCATTATTGAAAATGTTTCAGTAAAAGGAAATCTGTGAGCCCAACATTTCTTTAGGACGAGACTGTCACTGATGTGTCAGTGGCAGCTGGAGAGAACCCGGAGCGGTGAGTCCACATCCTACACCCTGCAGGCATTGCTTCAACCCCTGGCCCCTCACATGGTGCCCGGGCACTGCCAGTGGTCGCTCCTGGGCTTGGGACAGCCCCAAGGCCTGCTGGCTGTTGTCTAGTAACGTGTGGTTGGTTTCTCTGGAGTCAGCGTTCTGTCAGGAGCCAGTCATGCCTGCTCGCAGGAGAGGAAGCATCGTTTTAGGGCAGTCGTCGCTTGCTTCAGTGGTTCTAGGCCAGCTCTGCGCTATCTTCAGCCATGGACAAACTTCTGATGGGGGGTGGGGTAGTGGCCAACACACCCCAGCACCCTGTGTGGCCCCTAGATCACCACCAGCTTCAGGAGTGACCCCTGAGCACAGAGCCAAGAGGAAGCCTCTAGTACGGCTAGGTGTGGCCCCCAGATAGAAAGATCCTTATCTAAACTGCTTGCACTCCTGTAGCCGTGGGGGTCTGTGGAGGGGTCTGTGAGGTGTGAAGGGCGCATCCTCGGGGCAGGGCTGTGCGGATATGGCCTTCCATGGTAAGCACGCCCTTTCTCAAAGTGTCCTGCCCACACTTGGTCTGAAATTTCCTACAGTTTGTTCTATTTTTTTTTTATTAGTTTTTGGGCCACACCTGGTGGTGCTCAGGGCTCCTCTGGGCTCCGAGCTCAGGGATCCCTCCTGGCCGGGACAGGGGGCCCACGTGGTGCCAGGAATGAACCCAGATCTACCACGTGTAGGGAAGCACGGCAGGACTCCTAAAGGTCCATCCGCTGGGATTGGTGTTTGCGTTTGTGTGTGTGCTTGTCAGAGATGTAGCATATAATTTAAAATCCTGGTTAACCATACATGTATGTTCTATTACATATCTTATTTGCACTCAGTGTGTATTTTCACAGTCCGTATTATGATTGCGATGTGAATGTTACAAATGATGTCACGCCGCGCCACTCACTTGAAACTCGCTCTGCCGTTTAGGTCAGTGTACGGCGAGCCTGGAGGGTGTTCGGGCTTCTCCGGCGTTTGGTGCTTCTGCATGTGTGAGCATGGACTGTGACCGTCTTCCGTAGTACCCAGCGGTACTCAGCAGGGCTGCTGTGGATGCCACACCTGCTTGTGCAGTGTCAGGGTGCTTTGCTTCCCTGCATACGCCCACGAGCATTTTACTAAGTATATTTGCGATGGGTAGAGAGAAAATGCTCCCTCTCTTCATGGTTTCCTTTACGTTTTCTATTATTTGGCGAGAGGTTTAGCGTCATCCCATATTCTTGTTTTTAAAGGACAGTTGGTCTTTGTTATTGTTATTTGCTTTTAGGAGTTTACGCTCCATTAAGGGAAACAGCCACTCTTTCCTAATAACAATTTAGAAATAGCTGCTTAATTTTTATTACGTGTATGCTTCGGAGGATCCAAATATATAAATAAACGTTTTTATGCCACGAATCAAGAATTCTTTAAGCCTCTTTAATTTGTCAGCATAGATTTACTTAATCCTTGAAAAATAAAAAAAAAACACACTTGAATGTTAAGTAATCTTTCCGAAGGTCACCGATACTTGAATTCAGGCAGCCTGTGATCTGTGGGCCTTTGGGGGTTGGGGGAGTCCGACCCACCTGCGATCGGGGCTTGCTCCTGGCTCTGCACTCAGGCATCGCTCGTGGCGGGAGGGGTGGGGGCAGACGGCTCCAGCCTGTGCCAGGCTGCTGTCCCAGCACGTCCCCAAGGCAAGTGCCCGGTTGCTCTGGCCCCGGCTACTCGACTCTGAAGACCATCTCCTCCTTTACCAAACTGAATCCACTTATCTCAAGGACCAAAATAGAGTGTTTGGGATTATTTAAAAAAAATCTAATTGATGGGACGTTTCCTCCCCTGTGCATGTGAGTGATCAGCAGGGAGACATTGGTTTCCCTCTGGTTTAGCTTTTCTCGTTTGCTGATGTGCTGGCACTTCACAGGGCTATAGTGAGAGCCACATGACGCCCGGGGGTCCTGCGCAGCCTCCATCCTGACCTCCAATCCCCTCCCCGTCACGTCACACTTCGGCTGTCCAGCCTACTGCTCTTCTCTCCAGCCTCGGTGCTCCTCTGGGAGTGCCAGATATTTTGGTGAATTTCTGCGGTTCACTTTGCCTCTGTCTTACCCTTGGGTGTGAGAGGTTGTCACTGGCTGTCTCCTCTTACTATGATCACTTCAAGTCCCATTGTGTTGCTTTAGGAGAGATTTCAAATAGAAACGCAGGAGCGGATGGAGCACTGTCTTCAGAGTAACATAGCCGGCCCTCTGGACTGTGCCACTGGGACTTCTGTCTGGCCCCGCCAGCAGCCTCAGGGCCCTGGGTAGGCAGGCCTGAGGGCTGGGTCGGGCTGGGGCTGCGTCCACGGTGCCGGACCAGGCAGGCTAGTCCCCACTGGCCACCCTGGCATGTGTGCTGCCCTCAGGTGCAGTGGACACGCGAGAAGAAGACACGTGCCTGGGGGTGATGTCCAAGGCAGTTGTGCACGCAGATGGGCCTTTGCTACCTCAAGGTGACCCGAATTCGGCTCCAGAGAAGCCATGCAACGCTCAGGCTGTGCCTCGCTGGTCCCTGACCTGGGGATTCTCAACTCTCTGGTCCTCAGCACCTCAGCTTTCCTGGGGGCCTGAGCACTGCTCTTGCGGTCCTGGTGAGCCCAGTGCCACAGTCCTGCATACGGGCATAGGGTGCCTGCCAGGCCTGGCCTTGGACTGTCCGTGGCCTCTGGGCTCGCAAGCTCTGCCAGGATTCCCGCAGAGGAACTAAGCGGACTTGTTGCAGGAGGATTTTCCGAGCAATGTAAATGTTAGACTCGGCAGCGTTTTTTTTTTTTCTGGGTGTTGCATCACCCTAGGTGAAGGAACTGTCACAAGTCTATGGAATTCTGTTACTCCTGGGACTCCTTAAGGAAATCTGCTACTCGTTCCTGACTGAGCCCCTAAAAATGGGCTCTTTTTGTGACTAGTTAGTTGGATACCAAGTTTTTCAAATAAAAAAAGAGGGTCCAAATAAAGGGTGTTGGGAGGACCCTCCCAGGATGGGAGAAGCATGCTAAAAGTAAACTATAGACCAAACATGATTGCCACTCAATGCCTCTTTT
>JAOXYA010357394.1:0-18204 GCA_028565675.1 Sorex palustris
ATATGCCAGACACAGTAACAACAAAGTCTCCAATGGAGGCGTTACTGGGCCCGCTCGAGCAAATCGACGATCAACGGAAGGGCCTTTACCTTTTACCTTTACAATACGCCTTGTGTAATTTTATTCACATTTTTTCTAGTATTTATGCTTATCATCAGTCACTATCCCTCCAGTCAACTGCTTTGCCCTCTCAGCCTTTCCTGGAGCCCAGTGACACAGCATGAGCCTCTGTGCACTGTTTCAAGGCTCTCAAGGCTCACTCACACTCCTTTTCTGCTGGTGTTTCTCTGGAAGTCTTTCTCCTCCTCATTTGAGTTTGCATTGTTCAAAAACGTTTTTTTCTGTGTATCCCATCTATGGAGGATCCATTCAGCATATTGCATTCCCACATGTTCATTTTGGCTCTACAAGTTTAATCCCGATCTCTTCTTGATTCCCTGTCTTATTTACTGCATTATGGGCTTAATTCTTTTTCAGTAGAATCCATCCATCCAGTTATTTGCTAACAGGCACTTCCTATTCTAGTGATAACTTGTCTTTATTTTCCAGTTTATGCTACAGTTCTGTTATCATGGCCCACTTGAGTTCCTTCCCTTTCTTTATGTCTATTAAATTTTGTTCTTTTAGCCTAGAGATAGCACCCTCCCAGGGACTGCTTAGGGCTGCAGGGTTCTGGGAAGGCCTAAGGGCTCCCATTGGCTGGCCACACCTTTAAGCTCTCTGTGGACGAGGCCTGACCTCAGACTCAAGTTTCTTCCCTCATGGTTAACAGCAGGCCCTCCTGAAGGGCTGCGAGTGAGTGACCACAGGGCAGGACATCCAGGGAGGCCCAGACTCTCCTGCACAGTGAACTGGAAGCCCGTGGAGCCCAGGAGCTGCAGAGGGTACAGCTCACAAAGAGGTCTTCTCACCCACCCACTCCCCTTCAGGTCTGGATCTTTAGAAAATCGGAGCCTCCCCCTGCATGAGGATTTCTCACCAGACGATTCCATGAAGCGTCGTCCAGCACGACCCAAAAAATTCCTCTTCTTAAAACAAAATCCAACCCTGCCCAAGCCTTCCCAGCCTTGCCCTCCTTCAATTCATTGTTGATTGTCTTGTTATTCTGATTTTTTCACTGTTTTGGTTCATTTTACTAAGTTTCCAGGAGAGGAGTGGAATAAACAAGTCTTGACTCAGAGAGCCTCAGTTCTACTTTCAATGCTGTTTTTAATCAGTCTTCCAAGTTCTGAACAATGACCGCATCTCAGTTCACGTTCTAAAGGCTTGGCTGGACACTGGCATACAATGCCCCATTCTCCTGCTTGCTCAGTGAGCGGGCGGCCTGGCATTTCCGCATCCGCGCTGCAGCAGCTGTTCTTATAAGCCCCTCCACGCTGCCATGGCCAAAAGCATGAACCAATTACCAGCAAGTCCCTTTTGGGGACGTGAGAGAAAAGGGGTTCCACACAGAGAAAGGATGCTGCTGTCCGGAGCCACATCAGTGACTTTTGAAATGAGTCTTAGGGAGACACAGTCGCCTCCTAGGACAGCACAGCCCCGATGCCAGGAGGTTATGTGGCCGCAGTCAGAACAAGCATCTCATTGCTGGGTTGCCTGCTCTGCTCAGGGGCTCACCATGAATCCCTCACTTTCCTATGCCAACAGAAACTGCAGAGAAGGTTGTGAACTCCTTGGTCAACCGCTGGGACAGAGACAAGCCTGGCCCACCGGTGCTGAGAGGAGTATACCAGCAACCCTGGCACCTGGGCTCAGCAATGGGGAGTGTGGGGGGAACCCAGAACCCACCCCACAAGCAGCAGGTCAGAGGTCAAAGGCAGTGCTGAGCCTCAGATGAGGAATGCTCTGCTCTCTGCACAGCTGCACAAGTGAAAATTACTCTCTGGGAGAATCCTAACCTCCAGGCTGTGAGGAGAGGGCACACAGCACTGCCCAGCTCACACAGGAGAGGGCACACAGTGTGGCTGTAGGACTATGGTGAGCGCACTTCAACTCTGTACAGGGGTGGGGGACTTAGCCATTTGCAGATATCAAATGGTAGAAAACCACTGAATTAGATTCCTTGGAGCAGCTGTCTGAGAGATACTATGAGATAATATATTTTAAGTATACTTTAATATACTTTTAATATACTATAATATACTTTTAAGTATACTATAATATACTTTAATATACTATATATTTTAATATACTTAAATATATCATTTGTTGTTTGGGCAACTCATTTGTTGTTTGGGCAACAACAAACTCAGAAAACCTATGAAGTAGGAGCTGGTGTACTATGCACCTTGAGGTCCTGTCAGCATCTGCTCCAGCTTCGGGGAGCACTGAGTGGGCCAAGTCCATGGGTGGACCGACAGGAAGTGGCACCCCAGCAGGGCTGGCTCTCTCTCTGCTCTGAGCAGGTGCTGTGGCTGGGGGAGTGGCCAAGAGTATCAGACTCAGCATATCAAGGTCTCAAAATTGATTAAGGAAAGAGTATCCATGAAGTTTAAAGGGAAAACAAGTGAATGAATTCCAACCTCATTGTGGAGAAAAAAGAAAATCAATCCAAGTTTAAGAAGGTTTAGAAAAAGAAAAAGAGCAACCTGCCCTGTTTCTCTGCACATCTGGTTTCCCAATAAAAACCCTAAAGTTCCTTCTCTTTCTGCATCTATCCCTACCATACTAACCACAGGCCTCTATAAGAGCAGCTCATTTTGGTGAAGTAGAAATGAGAGTTGGCAAGGGGTAGGGGGGACATTAAAAGACACAGGGTGTCACATGACTAAACACCTGGGTTGGATAATTATAATTTTTCCTGCTGACAACAGGAACTGCAGGCAATCCTTGTGCCAGTACCAAGCTCCCAACGATACCCAATTTCCCTGCAGAATGTGGGGACTCTGACAGGTTTATTCTCCAGCCCCAGTTCTGTTTTGTTTTTAAGTTTTGGGGTTACACCGGTGATGTTCAGGGGTTACTCCTAGCTCTGCACTCAAGAATTACTCCTGGCAGTGCTTGGGCAACCATATGGATGCCAGGGATGAAACCTATCTAGGGTGCAAGCAAAACAAGTGCCTTACCTGTTGTACTCTCTGTCTTTTGTTGTTGTTGCTCTCATCTCTTGTTTTAATGTTCTCTAGCTGCAGACTTCCCAGACTGGTCTGCAGGATTTCCTTGTCTCTCCTTTACCCTGAAGCAGTGTCTTCCACTTGCTGGGAACCTCAGCCTTGGAGCCAAGCCCCCTGCTTGGTGGACCTCCCTTGTAAGCCCACACAGTGCAAATACTATGCACTATTTAGACTTTTAGATGCTTATCATTCACTATCCCATCTCTACACTTCATTCTCTTCTTTAAAAACCATGTTCTCTCTTCTTGAACTCTATTTTTTAGAAGCATCTTTTTGTTTGTTGTTGGGCCACACCCAGTGATGCTCAGGGCTTACTCGTAGCTCTGCACTCCTGGAAGTCACAGGGGACTATGTGGTATGCCTGGGACAGAACCTGTGTTGGCCCTGTGCAAGATGAGCAGACTTCCCACTGTACTATCACTCCAGCTCTAGAAGCATTTTTTTTGAGGGGGGGGGTCACACCCAGCAATGCTCAGGGGTTACTCCTGGCTCTGAACTCAGGAATTGCTCCTGGTGATTCTTGGAGGACCATATGGGATGTTGGGGATCAAACCCAGGTCAGCCACATGCAAGGCAAATGCCCTACCCATTGTACTACCATTCCGGCCCCTCTAGAAGCATTTTTAACGAACAACTGTTGGTAATAAACTCACTATTTTTGTTTACTTCAAAATACGTTCATATCTTTAAAAAAAAATTTTCACTGACTGCCATGGCTAAATTTTTTGACACCAAGGATTTGCAAACACAGTTTAGAAAAGCTGGATGGGCTGTTTTGGTTAAGACTCAAAATCCCAGAGTCAACTGAAAGGAGGTACTTTTCCTGACAAACTTACAAATAAATATTTGAATACAGATTTAGCAACAACCATAAAAAGCATGTGTAGTGTTGCAGGAAAGAACAGTGTTTTCCTGATAAATCTACATCCCAGCTGATAAACATCCCACAAACTGCTGTTAAAAATTCAGCGAGGCTTCCCGGAAAGGCTGTGAGGTTGGCGTGCAGGCATTTTGCTTTCATAGGCCTCTGAGCACAACTCTTCTCCCCTCTCACATGTCCTTGTCTGCTTCTACCTCAGTCATCTTCACAGTCAACTTACTGAGCACAAACTTCCTGAAAGTGAATTCTACGATGTCACTTCCCCTTCTCCTTCCTTGCCTTTGCTGCCAGCTGCTGTGAGATGGGCTTGCACAAATGCTCATGGGTGCATGCTTGGCTTATTTGATGGGCTTGCCTGGAGTTTTCGTTTTCACACTTGTGCCTGCTTCAGGGGGCATAACTGATCTTGGTGTTCCCCCATCTTTTACGTGTGGTGTCCATACACACTTGAGTGTGATGGTGCTGGCATCCCACACAACAGTGCTGTAGGATTATATGTGGAGCACTGGGTAGCATACTCAAGACCTTGCTCATGCTCACCGACAGGGGACTTTAGCTGCTGAATCTTTAAGTAGGCATCACTTCAACGGAAAGATCAGGTAAGTAGGTGGTTCAGGTACACAGACGTTTTCCTCCTCAGCTCAGAAGCCGGCTCTCTCTGTGCACCAGCTCTCCAAAGGAGGCCTAGGAGGTGGCACCCAAGAGGTTCCAGCCCAGCTGCAGGGTCGCTGGCAGAACAGGCTGGCCCTCATGCAGAACCCATGTCTGGGCATGACACACCCATGTGCCTACTGAGACTCTGCCAAGCACACTTTTCACCTGCCAGCAATACCATGCCTCCACACTCTCCCCCTTCCACTTGACAAGGCCTGTCTGAAGAAAGTCTGTTAAGGAATGAATACAGAAAAAGTACTCCTGCCCAACAGAGGTATGTGGGGTCCCAGAAGTGCCCAGAGGAAGAAGGCTAGTGCTTTTCTTGGTCCCCCCAGCTTTGCCGCCCACCTCGAATGCAGTGGTACCAGGATGGCCCCACTTGCCATAGGAGGTGGCTGCTACCAATGCCCCTGGTCATCAGTATGTACTGTCACACTTCCAGGGAAGCCTCTGGGTCCCTGTGAGCACATCCTGGAGTCCCACAGATCTGCCTCTGCCTGCCTGGAGCAGCAGCAGACCTGCAGGGGAAGAAATGTTCATTCCCTCAGAACAGTCTCTCAGACCCACCTATAATCCCCATTCTCACAACACAGAAATCCTAGCAAGTCAAATCACTGGTTATGGCAAAGGATGCCAGAGGGTCTGACTAGGCAGCCTGGTGGCTTGAGAAGGTTACTCTGGAGCCCAGGTGTGCTGCTCTGCCGGCACTTGGATGCCCTAGAACCCAGGGCACAAGCTCTCTTCAGTTTTCCAAGGAGGCCACTGGGCTCAGCCCCAGCCCATCTCAGCTCCCAGCAATCTCCCACTGCTCTCATCCTTCGGACATCCCCAAGGCGTAAGAAGCTGCGAACTGGAGCGATGAAAACCAAAACCCACACCCTGTAAGTCTCCACATCACATGACAGTCTCTCAGCATAGGCTCCTGCAAACCCACCCACGGGAACACCAGGTTGCAGAACGCCCCCTGTGGGGGCAGATGGGAAGCATCTGTCCCAGAAGCAACATGGTGACGACTGGGAGACATTCCCCTTCTCCAAAGCACTTCCTGTTCTGCATGCCTTGTGCTCCGCCTGCTCCTTCCCTCCACCAGTGACTCAGGCCCAAGCTGATGCCCTTCCCACACCCCACCCTTACTCCCACAGTCTGCTCACTCACCAAGTCCTCCCTTCATGCCCACCATCACCCTGACCTAGGCTGTCCTTACCTCTCTGCCAGGCCCTCAACCTTCAAGCCACAGATATACTAGCATTACGAAGGGCTGAGATCTCTGAGATGTGATGTGCAAAGCACAAGTGACCAGAGGAAAAGTTGGCAAAATATAGCTTGGCCAAAATGCAAAAATATACTCAAAAGATGTCAGTCATGGGGCCAGAAACATAGGACAGTGGGTTGGAAGCTAGGCTTGTACATGCCTGACTAGGGTTCAATTCCAAAGCCTCAGATGGTTCCCCTAACCCTGCTAGGAGTGACCTCTGAGTACAGAACCAAGAGTAAACCCTGAGCACTAGTTTGGTCAAACCCCCACTCCAGCCTCAAGCCCCCAAAAGTGAGGAAGATGAGGAGGATGGTACACAGACTGAGCATGTGTTCTGCCTGCAGCTGCCACAGGTTCATCGCTCACCAACGAAAGCAACAAGCACCAAGCCAAGTGGAGACCGGGTATCACCAAGTGTAGCCCAAAACAACCATAAACACCAAAGTGAAAAGGCAAGCCACAGACAAGAGGATCTATAAATCATACATCTAACCACAGGTTTATGTTCATCACACTTCAAAATCTCAGTAACAAAAAAACAATTTGGTTTAAAAGTAAGCAAAAGGAGTGGGAGAGATACTAAGTGGCTATGTGCCAGACACTGCACTCAACCCTAACACCCCTAGGTGCAAAGCTGGTGCCTCCTAGGTACTACTGCAAGGTCATGCTACTCCTGCAGAAGTGAGGTGTGCCAGGAATGTGGCTCCCAAGCACTGCCAGGTGAGACCCCTATTTTTTTTCAGAGTGAAAACTACCTGCACAGTTATTTAAGAAGATATTTGCGGGTCCCCAAACAGCTCAGAGGGCCCCCAAATCCAATGCAGCGGCTTCCTTGGCCATTTCTGGCTGCATAGCAAGAGGCTACGTAAGTGCTACCGCAGGGTATGATCCCCAGTGAACCTCAAACTGAAAGCCAAGAAGTATGTGCTCAACTCAGCAGGCCCTGCCCAGCACCAGGACCATGGCCTCGTGTACCTCACCAAGAGTGTGAGCTCTGGAGAAACAAGTGCAAGTGCTGCAGATGAAGGAGTGGAAACCTCGGCGAGCATCGAGGCCAAGAGTCTGATCCGGGTGGAAGCAGAGCTAAAAACTTTGTGGGTACCACAGACAGGCACGCCTGCAACCCTGTCATCACAACATCAATAATGAAGCAGAGGATGGCAGAAGGGAAAAATAAACTGAAAAGAAGTCATCTGAACAGCTCAAAACTATGAGGTGACTGGCCTCGGTCATTATCAGGGAAGCATGAGTCAAAGCCACGAGGCAGCACCTCATCCCTGCTGGGATGGGGACAATGAGACATGGACAGAGTCGGAGAAAGAGCACAGGGATGAGACACTGGGTTGCACACAGCTGCTTCTGTCACAGTACAGTTTCAATCCCTGGCTCCACATATGTCCTTGAGCACTGCCAGGAGTGATCTCTGAGCATTGGCAGACTACCCGCCAAACAAACAGTGACAGGAGCTGTGAGGACATGGGAAAGCAAATCTCTCGCATGCTGCTGGGAATGTAAAAAAGGCAAATCCTTGAGAAAACAACCTGGCAGTTTCTTAAAAGGTAGAAACAAAATTTACCAGCCAGCTCAGCAATTCCTTCCTCCAAGATCTACCCAAGAAATGGAAAGTGGGGGGTCCATACTGAAAATTCTCAGCAGTTCTGCCCCGCAGAGCCAGCAACAAAGGAGCACAGACCAAACACAGGCACGAAAGTAAGAGGAGCATCAGGAGGAAGGGTGGTTATGAGCCAGCTCAGAGACTGAACAGGATGTTTGCCCGCATGCATGAACATGGGCTTGGCGGGGGGAGGGGGGGCAGCAGCAGAACCTGGGGGCTACTCTAAAACTGGACAGTGGGGATGCTGCACATGCTGAAAACTCTATTGGAACCTCTTAAAACTAGAGGATTCTGTGGCATGCTAAGTGCATTTGATTGAAGTGGCTCCTCTCCTTGGGCGCCGAGGGGGCCAGCTGTGCCCAGCAAAGCCCCACAGCTGCACACTCACGTGTTTCAGAACAGAAGGACTGTGTGCCCAGCTATTTCCCAGGACCCAAACCGAAATTCAACATACCTCTAGCCACCACCTACCCCTAACGTTGATCAGCGGGTGCCTCATCCTGGTCCTGGACAGGTGCCCTTGGAGCCTCCTCCATGATGGCCATCTGGGGCCCCCCGATCAATGAGACTCAAAGGGAGCATGGTAGGTCCAGGCCACAGGGGCAGAGCTTACCCATAGTGGCTCGGACCCCCACCAGTGTCCCAGTCAAAAAACAACAAAAATGTGAATCACGTCTGAGTGGGGGAGGGGAAGGAACCGGTCAGCACCATGCTGAGGGCAACCATGCTGCACACTACACCAAGACCTCCTGCGCTCCCCTTTACCCTGGTCTTCTCTCTGAACCTAGTGTACTGTTCTCAGTGCCTGCAGATGATCGATTAAGCACAGACTCCAGTACCTTCTCATAAGCAACACAAATGGCAAAATAGCATCTGCTGCAAAGACTGATATGTTTGGTGAGGGAGGACAGAGCTGAACTCAAGCACCACTTGTCCAGGGGAATGCAATGGAAGATGTGCTGGAACTGAGCGCGTCAACAATTTTCCAGAGTAAAAGCACAAGTGCACAGGTAGAGGAAGCGAAAGCCACGAGACACACTGCCCTCAAGGACCACATGTCATTAAAGCTACCCAAGAGAAAAGACAAAAGATGGTCCAGGGGTCAAAATACTTGTCTGGCACATGGCCAACCCCGGATAGATCCCCAACACTGCAGAGGATCTCCCGGCACTCACAGGAGTCATTCCTGAGCCAAGACAGGAGTAAGCCTTGAGCACACATGGTGTGGCTCCAAATCCACAACAACAAAACCCAAGGAAGATGGGAGGGCAGCACAGCACAGCCCCGGGCACCAGTTCTACTACTAGTCACTCTGACCCCTCTGGGAGCTGCCAGCTCAGGTGGGCAGCCTAGGTGACCCCGCCTGATCACCTTGGCGGTCTGTCTGCAGTTCCCGGAGACCCAAGCTGAGTTGCTCCTGGACTTCCGGCCACAGAGACCGTGAGAAAGGATAACACGAGACTGTTTTAGGTCCCTAAGTCGTGGGGTGGTTCGTTAATCGCAGAAGAAATGAGAACAATCACCGACCATGAAAGGTCGATCTAAGCTGTATCAAGTTCCTGTACCATGAATCCTCGCTGTGAAAACTAGTGAAGTTCTTCAGAATAAGAAGAACCCAGAGGGAAACAGAGCTAAGCAAAAAAGAGGTAACGTAAGACCCTGTGAATTCATGGACTGCTGAAAAAGTGTTCTGATACTATAAAGTGGAGCATGTTTCACTCCACAATAAGAGATTCCAAGGAGGGGCAGGCTCGAATGAAAATGAGGATTAAAAGCAAATGTAGAAAATGAACAAAGAAGATCCATTCTCAATCCAGACTGCACATTTAAAATCACTTGGGAACTTCAAAACACTGTTTGCAAAAGTAGCCGGGGGCAGGACCCAGTATGTTTTAGAAGTTCTCCAGATGATTTTCATATGCAGCTAGAACTGAAAATACCGAGAGACAAGAATATAACTAGGGAATCTCAGAAACCACCAACAGCAAGTTCCACACCACATCCCAGTTGTTGAGTCGCGCAGAAGGGGCAGGCACCCCAAAGCCCACCTGCATGTAAAGCCCCACTATGGAACACCCAGTGCCGGTTGTCAGAGATCAGAACACATGCTCACCTAGGCATCCCCCCCTACACTGCAGGGACAGTTCCCTGCAGGAAATGGGCACCGAAATCGGTAGAGCTTGCTAGTATTCAGCAGAGTCTATGACACGCCAGACCTGGGCCTGGCCTTATGCTCCAGCTACAGAAGCCAGAAACAGTAGCAGGGGCATGAAGACACTGTGCTGAGGTGCCACGTGCACTGGGACCTGAGCGACCCAGCCATCCAGCATACAGTGCAACGATTAGCCTTGCCGCCAACACCTCATAGGGAACCTCCCAGAAGACAGAGTAAAAACAATTGGAAAGATAACGAACAAAACACCCCAGATTGGAGAACTAGAGATGCAAGAAACTAAGAAAATATAAAAGTAAAAAACCATATCGAGACTCATTATAAAAACAAGTAAAAAAAAATCATCAGGGGCCGAGTGACAGTACAGTAAGTAGGACGTTTGCCCTGCATGCAGCCGACCCTGGCACTCTATGTGGTTTCCCTAGACTGCTAGGAGTGATCCCTGGGCACAAAGCCAGGTGTAAGTCCTCAGCCAGGTGTGGCCCAAACAACAAACAAACAAAATTAATCAGAGTTCAGAGACCTCTCAGCAGAAGCCAGATACCACAAAAGATATCTTTAAAACACTAAAAGCAGAATCTCTGCTCCTCCCCATTCCATAAAGGCGGACTCTTCTAGTGTAGCACCAGCCACATCCCTAAGACAGGTGGTGAAGGTCAGAATAAATGGATTTGGCCATACTGGGTACCTGGTCACCATGGTTGCCTTTAATTCTAGCAAACTATAGCCATCAACAACACCTTCATTGACCTTAACTACATGGTCTAACGTTCCAGTATGATTCTACCCACAAATTCAATGGCACAATTAAGGCAAAGAATGGGAAGCTTGTCATCAGAAGAATGCCTGTGTGTATCTTCCAGGAGTGAGATCGCGCCAAAATCAAATGGGGTGACACTGGTGCTGAATATGTCATGAAGTCCACTGGTATCTTCAGTGCCTTGGAGAAGGCTAGGGCTTACCTGAAGTTAACTGCCAAAAGGGTCACCATCTATGCCCCTCTGTTGATGCCCCCAATACTTGTGATGGGCTGAACCATGAGAAATATGGTTGCCTCCAGAATGTCAGCAATGCTTCCTGTACCACCAACTGCCTGGCTCCCCTGACCAAGGTCATCTACGACAACCTTGACCTCACAGAAGGTCTCATGACTCCAGTCCATGCCATCAATACCACCCAAAAGACCATGGACGGCCCAAGACATCAGCTCTGCTGCCAATGGCACTGCTGAGGCTGGGGGCAAGGCCATCCTGGAGCTCAGTGGAAGCTGACCGGCATGGCTTTCCATGTCTCCACCTCCAACACCTGGCCTGATGCCTGGATAAAGGTGCCAAATAAGATGTTGGGAAGAAGGTAACCTTTGCCTCACAAGGGCCCCTCAGGGTCAACCTGGGCTACACTGAAGACCAGGGTGTCTCCTGCAACTTTAGCAGTAACACCTGTTCTTTCTTCAATGCCAGGCTGGCATTGCCCTCCAAGACCTTTGTCAAGTTCATTTCCTGATACAACATGAGACTGGTTACAACAACAGGGTCAACAGGATCATGGACCTAAGGGTCCCAGAGCCTCCAAGTGTGGGGAAAGCATCCCCAGGACCACCAAGCCCCTGTGAGCGCATGAAGAGAAAGTGAGAGACTCTACTGCTGGGGAGTCCTGTCCCCACTCACCCACGACAACGATAAGCTCCTGACCTCAACAGATTCCATCTCAGACCCCCTGAAGAAGGGAGATACTGAGGGAGCCCTACTCAGTCTTCTACCATCAATACCGTACACACTATACCCCACCACCACCATGCACACAACACTAAAAGTAGGGGCTATAAAGAAAATGCAGGGGTTAAGATGCATGGTTTGAATGCAGCTGACCCTTTCAAATCCCAGCACCACATATGGTCCCGAGACCAGTCAGGAGTAATTCCTGAGCACTGTCTGGTGTGCCCCCACCACGGCCAAATAACAGAAAATAAACAAGATATCCAAATCAAAAATCTTAACCTACAGGCCAGAGTGATAGTACAGCGGGTAGGGTGTTCGCTTTGCATGTGGCCAGTCCAGGTTCAATTCCCAGCATCCCATATGCTCCTCCAAGCACTGCCAGGAGTAATTTCTGAGTGCAGAGCCAGGAGTAATCCCTGAGCATTGCTAGGTGTGACCCCCCCCAAAAAAAGAAAAAGAAAACCTTGACCCAGAAATCTACACCTATCTAAAATATACTTTTGGAGGGATGTGAGGGGGCGGCTACACCTGGCAATGCTCAGCACTCAGAAATCACTTCTGGATGTACTTGAGATCGTGTGGGATGTCAGGAAAAGAAACAGGTAGACCACAGGCAAGACAAGTGGCGTATCCACTGTACAATCTTTCCCGCCCACATTTTGGAATGGGGCTAGAGAGACGGTATAACTGTAAGACACTTGCCTTGCATGCAGCAGACCTGGATTTGATCCCCAATATCCCTATGATCTCTGAGCACAGTCAGTAGTGATTCCTGAGTGCAGAGCCACGAGTTAAACCTGAGCATCTGCCCCCCCCCAATTTTTTTTAACTTAGATATTCTGAAATTACAAAGTTATTCATGATTGGGTTCTAGGCATACAACATTTCATTCTCTTCACCAGTGTCCACTTCCTTCTACCAATCCCCTCCTTACCCTTACTGCCTTCCACCCACCAGTAAAATCAATTGAGAAATTTTTAATTAAAAAATGAAGGGGCTGGAACGATAGTAGATAGTACCATGATTAGGGCATTTGCCTTGCTTGCAACCAACCTGGGTTGGATCCCCCTATGGTCTCCCAAGCACCGCCAGGAATAATTCCTGATTGCAGAGCTAGGATCACTAGGTGTGGCCCAAAAAACCAAAAATAATTTAATTAGAGAAAAGACTTATTTTTTCCCCCCCAAGAAGCAAAAAATGAGATGTAGTTGCTAAGAGATCAACAGCAGGATACCAAAGGAATTTCTTCAGACCAAAAGAAAATGAAACTACCTACTAGGCAAAACCGAAATGAATGTGCAAAACAGAAAAGAGCAATGGCAGCAATAGAAATGGCAAGTACAGAAAAATATAGGCTTTTCCCGTCATTTAAAATTTCTTTTTGTTTTGTTTTTGGTTCGGGGGCCTCACTCGATAATGCTCAGGGGTTACTCCTGGTTCTGAGCTCAGAAATTACTCCTGGCAGTGCTAGGAGGATCATATGGGATATCAGGGATCGAACCCAGGTTGGCGGCATGCAGGGCAAATGCCCTACCCACTGAACTATCTCTCCGGCCCTAAAACTTTTTTTTTTTTAAATAATGTAGGAGTACTGCTATTTCTTCAGCCATTGATTAAGTTGACTGAACTGGGCATGAACTCCACATTACTTTTTTTATTTTATTGTATCACCATGAGATACAGTTACAAAGCTTTCATGTTTGAGATTCAGCCATAACAATGGATCACCCATCCCTCCATCAGTGCACACTGTCCACCACCAATGTTCCCAGTATCCACACCCCCACCAACACACACACACACATCCCAGTCCTCACCCAGCCTCTATGACAGACAATCTCCCCAATACTCTCTCTCTAATTTTGGGCATTATGTTTTGCTTGAATTTTCCCACCACTGTTCAAGCCTACCTGCCAGGGGTAGACGCTAGATAATTTATTTTACATTGATCATTTTGAGTATCATGAGAACTCGCATGGCTATGATTGTAAGTATAAATTTCTAGATTGTAAATGGCTGGGTTCCAGAGACATCTCTGTATAGCACTAATCCATTTGGGGATTCAACTGGGAGTCTCTGGGCCAGCACTGTTGGTGCGCTAAGATGGCACCTGGAAGCAAATTGGGGGTGTGACAGCCAGTCTTCTGGGCAGGCAGGGACCCGGGGAAGGACAACCTGGCCACCATGCCAGCCCTAAAACTTTCTTTACAAAGCTCAGGGATGTGGCTCAGTGGCAGAGCACCAGTCCATTGAGCTCCATCACCAAGTGACCTTTGGTGGCACGGCCTCATGATGTGGTCAGTTTATAACATGCCACGTATGTGGTCCCTGGACATCACAGCAGCTAAGCGAAGTGAAGGGGACATTTTTTTTCCTTGATGAAATAACTGTCCTTGTGGCCAGGTAACAGTTTTCTCAATCAAGAATCAGAGAATTCCAGACAATCTTTTATTTTTTAAATTTTTATTGTAGGCACTATGGTTTACAATAGTTTGCTGCTAATGATAGGCTTCATGCATGCACAGCCTAGCACTATCCTCCTGCAGTGTCCCCTTCCCTCACCACAGCGAGTCTTCCCCACCCACCCTCTCCCAGGTAAGCTTCCTACAAGAGATCAGTTCTAATTTCTGCTGCCTGTGGGCCCTGGTTATTCCCCTATTATGTCTTTTTATATCTCACATATGAGAGAGATCCTTCTTCAGCCACTTCTCTGCGATTAAGTTAACACTCCGGCCTAAACACTCCCTGCCCTTTCGAGCATTCCTCTCAGGCCCATTCTCCCTCCCATGAAGGCTTGCCCTCCAGTGGTAGGACGACCCCCAAAGTTGTGGGACTCCTCAATCCCCACCCCTCTGAACTTCTACTTCCAGTTTCAACAATGAACTCTCTTAGCAAGGCATCAAATCTGCTCAATCACCTCTCATCCAAATGCCCTGTGCAGCTCACTACAAATACAAATGCTGCTGGCACTGTGCTGGAAGAGGCTGGATGGACTCTCCTCCCAACCACCACACACCTACACTGAAGATGCTTTGATCGACTGTGGGCTCCACACCACTCTGCTCCCTTGGCTCTCTCCTGTGCTGGGCACACCACCACCTGTCCTGTCGACGGCAGGAGCTACCTGCTCCCGCAGCCTCTGAGCCTCGCATGCACATTCAGGGCCGGCCCATGGTTTGTAACAGAAGACTGACTTCAGTCCTCTTGTCCCCACCTCACACCACTCCTGGAGTCAGAAATCTTCTAAGGGCTTTGCCAACATCCCTTTCTTTCAAGTGAAGGGGCAGTCTTCATAGAAGCATCTGCTGGAGCCGTTCTGAACAGTTGCTCCTTGCCATGATGCCCGCTTAGATTTAAAGGGAAGTGACATTTACCCTACAGCCAGCACACATTCCAGAGCTCAATGGCTACGTGTCCCTGTGTGGGGTCTGAGCTAGACAAGGGACCTCTGGCAGGTGCCTGCTTTAGCATCTCTGCCAGACTGTCCCCCAAGGAGATCACCACTTGCCAAGCCACAGTGTGTGTACTGCATGCTCTAGAACGGAAACCAAGGTCTTCCCTCACACATGTGAGACACAGGCTACCCCACCAAGCCCCACTCTGTGCACGTGTGTGTGCTCATGTGCTGCATGCATGCTCTAGGATGGAAACCGGGGTTTCACCTCACGCATCTGAGACACAGACTATCTCATCAAACACCAAGTGCGTGAGTGTGCGTATACGTGCTGTATGCATGCTCTAGAATGGAAGGTCTCACCTCACACGTCTGAGACCCATGAAGCATCTTTGCTGGTGCCATTCCCAAGTGCTCCTCTCCAAAGCACATCCTCTTTCAGACCCAATGGGCTTCTCTCTTCTGAACACTGAAACTCTTAATTGCACTACCTAAATAACTTAATCATGCTTAGCACTAGCTCACAATGTAAGAGTATATCTCTGATGAATCTCATTAATTCTTCCAGTATTTATTCTCCAGTCATTCATTAATTCAGTCCAAAAGTACAGACCCTATGCTTCTGTGTCAGTACTGGGTTAAGTTTGGGGGAAACTGAAGAACAAAACATGGCAAAACTTGCTACTTGCCATAAATCATTGCTACTTGCTACTTACACTTTGAATCATTTTAACTATCACATCTTAATAAAAAAAAAAAACTGGCACGGCTTGCCTTAATCTTCCACAGATGAGATAGAAGAAAGTGATTTGCCTTCAGCACTGTTAAGTCCAGTAACTGCTGTAAATAAATAAGGCTCCACAAAAAAAGAGTGGCAGGGAGCACTGACACTAATCTGACTTAGAAACAGCTTTACCTCTGAGGGAGAATAGCTGAGCTGAGACCTGAAAGAGAAGGAATCTACCAGCCCTAGGCTGTAGAAGAAGGGGTGGGCATGCAGGTCCTGAGAAAGAAGGCCTCTGAGCTTGGGAAATAGGCCCCAGAGCACACATTAAGATTTTCAATTGTGGGACTGGAGAGATAGCACAGTGGGTAGGGCGTCTGCCTTGCAAGCAGCCAACCTAGGTTTGATTCCCAGCATCCCATATGGTCCCCTGAGCACCGCCAGGAGTAATTCCTAAGTGCATGAGCCAGGAGTAACCCTGTGCATCACCAGGTATGACCCAAAAAGCAAAATAAAAGATTTTCGATGGTACAAGTACGGCCACAGAGGAGGGTTACCCACAGGGGAGGGTTACCCACCACCGAAAGTTAAAAAAAAAAATATATATATATAGTTTTATTTTTATTTCCAAGACTAGAGAGATAGCACAGTGGGTAGGGGCACTTGTCTGGCATGCAGTCGAACAGAGTTCAGTCCCCCAAACTGCCACATCCCATAAGGTCCTCCCAAGCACCACCAGGAGTTGATCCCTGAAGGCAGAGCCAGGAGAATGCCCTGAGCATCAATGGGTCAGGCACAAACAAAAAATAAATAAAAAGAAATAAAAAGAACCTGGCAAAATCTCAAACATGCAAAAATTAAATAACATGATTCTCATTAACAATTAGGTCAAGGAAAAACTTAAAACAAGAATACAAAACTATCTGGAGAAAAATTGAAATACAGGTCATGAGAACCTATAGGACTCAGTAAAAGCGGCACCAAAGAGGGACATTTAGTGATACAGTTCTTCATAAGGAAACAAAATTACAAACAATTTAACCTCACCTTTCCAGCAAGTTTTGGGAAAACAACAACAAATAAAACCAAAATTAATAAGATTAAAACAATAAGAATAATCGCAGAAATAGACAAAATAGAAACCAAAAATATGAAAAATCAGTAACACGAAGGGCTGGTTCTTGAAAAAGTAAAAACTTAACTATTCAGCAAAGTTTATAAAGAGAAAACTAATAAACTGGCGGTGGTGGGGGATAATCAACAGCAGCATTACTTATCATTAAAGAAATCCAAATCAAGACAACAATAAGATACCATCTTACACCATTGAGAATGGCAACATCAAAAATAGTAGAACAATCTGTACTGGCGGGGATGTGGTAAAAAAGGACCCTTCACTTACTGCTTGTGGGAATATTGTCTGATTCAACCTCTGTGGAAAACAGTATGGAGAGTACTCAGTAAACTTAAAATTTAACTTCCACATAACCCAGTAATTCCACTTTTGGGCATCTACCCCTAGGACTTGACATTCATTCAAAAAGAGGTATGCACACCATTATTCATTGCTGCACTCAGTACAATCACTAAGGTACGCAATCAACCTGGGTATCCAATGACAGATGAATGGATCATTAAGATATGGTAATAAACACAATGGAATACTATGCAGCTTCAAGGATCGATAAAAACATGCAATCTGCTGCAACCCAATTGGAGCTGAAGGACATCATGCTGACTGAAGATCAGAAGGAGAATGAAAAACACAGGAAGATGTCCCTTATCTGTGGTATAGAGAATAACTGGAGGGCTAATGCAGTAAACGGGAATGCCTTGATCACTCTTGACCCCAGAGATTGGAGAGAAGTATGGAGAAGGAAAGAAATCAAGAGGGGGAGGAAGAAGAGAAAGGGAAGTAATGCATGACTGGAGCTGAAGCTGGTGATGTGGGAGTCTGGTATAATCATACATGCAAAACACACACTCCACAACACTGAAAACATGAGACCTAAGCTGCAACCACTGGAACTCTGTAAAGTGTTTGTAAAGGTGACAGGTGAGGAGAGGGACAGGAGAATGGAATATGGGTGCACTGGTGGTGGGACTCGTGTTGAAATATTATATATTATAAATATGCACCTAAACACCTCTGCCTAAAACTCAACTATCACTAACCTTGTAAATTTTTTTAAAGTGAGCAAACAGGGACTGGAGAGACAGTACAGCAGGTAGGACACTCACTTTATGTGTGGCTGACCCAGGTTCATTCCCCAGCAGCCCAAAGCAGGTCTACTCCCAAGCCCCACCAGGAATAATCCCTGAGCACAAAGCCAGGAATAAGCCCTGAGCACTGTTGGGTGTGGCCCCCAAACAAAAAAGCTAGGAAAATTTACAATAGAGATCATATAAACACAAAGAATAACGAGGGGCTACTAAGAAAAATTGTATGCCATGATAACCTAGAAGAAACAGACACACTTTTTGGCTGGAGCAGATAAGGAAGGCAGTTACACACTGCTGGGTTCTATCCCAGGCATTCCATACCACCCCCAAACCAGGAGTCAGCCCTGAGCACCTCCCAGTGTGGCAAAAAAGAGAGAGAGACACACACACAGAGAGAGAGAGAGAGAGAGAGAGAGAGAGAGAGAGAGAGAGAGAGAGAGAGAGAGAGAGAGAGA
>JAOXYA010357496.1:0-18204 GCA_028565675.1 Sorex palustris
TAACTGAAACCCAAGCACAAAAATTTATAAGTCTATAACTGTACCTCATGGTGTTTCACTAATAAAAAATGATAAAATATATATATATGATTACAAAGGAAAATAAATAATACCTTCCCCTGAGTTCTATCACTAAGTTTTTGGGCTTACTCTTCATCTTTGATGACATTCCCTTCCATTATTTCAGAGATGCTACTATATAGACCTTATCTCTACAAGTTAATTAGAATCTTCTTATCAATGTATATTTCCAAAAGACTTTTGATTCCTATAAAGGCTTTATGTGACTGTAACTCTCTCCTGACACAGTTGACAAGGCACTTGGCTATTCTACACTTTCACGTGGAGACAGGATTCTGGAGGTATTCTTGGTGGCAGTTCCCAACTTCTGTGATGGTATTTAATGCCCCTGCTTGAAAACTGTTTCCTAGACTCCTCTTCACTGGATTGCTATGCTAAAAATTTTTTAATTGAAATATCGTCACAATAGAGTTGTTTTTGGACCTGAGCAACCACAGCAGGGAGGGTGCTTGCCTTGCATACAGCTGACTCACATTTGGTTCCCAGCATCCCACGGGTCCCCTGAGCTCACCTGGAGTCATCCCTGAGCACAGAGCCAAGAATAAGCTCTGAGAATCTTCAGCTGTGGCTCAAAACACAAAACCAAAAAAAACTGTTATTCATTATGCTTTTGGCACATCAAGTTACTGTACTTCCACCAAATTTTCCAAGACTCAGGGCTTCACTCAGCAATATTCAGGAGGCGACATGATATACCTGGTTCCTACCATCTACTCCAGCTCCACATTAACAATTTTAAAAAAATATCCAGGTGATTAGAAGAAGAAAAATTTGAGAACTTCTTGTATAGACAATATTATAATGTACCCCTACAGTCCATAGAATGTTGCAATGGACTGTTAATGGATTTTACTTCAATTTAAAAGTTTTTAATAGGGACTGAGGAGATAGCACAGCCGGAAGGACACTTGCCTTACACATGACACACCTGGCTTCTTCTCCAACACCACGTGGATCTCCAAACTCTGCCAGGAGTGATCCTGAGCCAAGAGTAAATACTGGACATTGCTAAGTGTGGCCCCAAATGGAAATAAAACAAAAAACAAAAATATGTTTTAAAATATACTGTTCCTTGCACCATCTTTCCAGAGTCCTTAAAAAATGTCTTTTAACTGCACATAAAATTTTAGCATAACAGTTGTTTCCACTTAACCCTTTAGAATATTTTATTTCACAGGATTCAGCAATTGTTTTCCCTAAATCTGACATCATTCTTGATTGTTTCCAGGTAGTTACTTCATTTTTTCTCTTCAGAAGAGTAACATGGCTTGGTGTTCTTTTTTCTTCCATTGATAATCTTCTGTTTCTCTGGGACACGCCTGATGTGAACTTATGCTTATCCCATCTAATACTCAGAGTAAATTTTAATTTGAACTCTCCTCACAGTGGAAATTATTCTCTGATATTATCTCTTCTAAAGTTGCTTTTCTAATAAAAATGAAAATTTCTGGTATTCAGTGATACCACTCCCAGGTATTTATCTGAAAACACTAATTAGAAAGGACTTACACCCCTATCTCCACAGTGGCCTCTTCCTGAAAGCCAAAATATACCTAAATAAATACCCATGGAGAGATGACTGAAGAATAAACTCTGTATTTCCAAACACTCAAAGGAACACTACTCTGCCGTTACAAAAAAAAATAGTGAAATTATGTTCTTTGGAAGAAAATAAATGAACTTTGAGTTCATTATGCAAAGTAATATAAGCCAGGAAGTGTGAGAGAATTCCAAAATGATTTCTGTTCTGTGTGGGATATGAATAACTATAGCATACATATGGGCAAGAAAGAGCAAAACTCACTCCTAGATAAAAAAAACTCACTACTGGTAAATCCCAACTCCAACTTCAATGCACATTGGGGGGGGGGCGCATTTCCTTTCTGGAGTGGCACTTTCTATGCCTCAGGTCATCCAAGGTCACCAGAAGACTAGAAGGAAAGCATGGGTCAGGGTCTTCTGTGTGTGCTGTACTTCCGGCTATCTCCCACAGCCCCTTCCCTGAGGCAAGAACCTCACTCAAACATCCACATGTCCCCCTTCTCAGGGTCAAAGGCGACCACAGTCCATTGGCTCCTATTTTCTAGGTCCTAACCCCACAGAGGGGTTTGCTTACCTTGCAATGCAGCTGTCCATTTGAAAATATATATATTTGTTACAATAGTACCAATAATGGGCTGGAGCAATGGCACAGAGGTAGGGCGTTTGCCTTGCGTGCTGCTGGCCTGGCCGAGCCGGGATCGATTCTTCCGCCCCTCTCGGAGAGCCCAGCAATCTACCAAGAGTATCTCGCCTGCACGGCAAAGCCTGTCAAGCTACCGGTGACGTATTCGATTCGCCACAGTAATAACGAAGTCTCACAATGGAGATGTTACTTGGCCCGCAAATCGATGAACAGGAGGACAGTGCTACAGTGCTACAGTATAATAATTATATATTATTATTAATATATTATTAATAACAATAATATAGTTTTATGTTTGAGGTACTGCTACACCACCCCACTGTCAAAGAATTAAGAAGAATTTTGCCCCAAGGTCCCTCCCTCTACTACCCTTAGCACCCTCGAATCAAAACCCTAGAAACTACATCTGGGGTTTAGTTTCTATTGGGGATCTCCAATTGCCTTGATTTATCTCTTTAATACCTGTGAATGAGATCATCTGACCTGGGTCTTTTTCTTTCTCACTTTGCGTTAGCTGCCCACTTGGGCTCTCATCCTCAGAGTTATTTTATCTTTGGAACTGGAGAATAAAAAGGCTTTGAAAATGTGATCTCTCAATGCCAGCTTACAAGTGAAATTTCATATTAGCCTGTCAAATTAGTAAAGACTAAGAATTTCAATAATTCAGTCTAGTATTTGTGTGTGTGTGTGTTAGGGGAGAGGGTGATTGTTAAAATAAAATCCCCTTCCCATTCACTGTTATTGGGAGTGTGGGGGGATGCCACTGTTTCAAAGAGCAATTTGGAAACATTTATCAGAGTTTCCATTAGCTTCCCATTAAATACATTTCATAATGTATCCTAAAGAATCCAGTGAGGAATACATTTTCAATTTATGTTTTAAATATTTACTTCATACTTTGACTAACTAAAAGAATGAACAATACCCTAAAAGGCTATCCTTGAAAAAATAGGTCCAAGTCATGGTAGAAAAACACAATGTAATACTATGTAAGAAATGATAAAATCATGCAGTTCTCTACAACGTGGATGGAAGAGGAGGGAATCTGTCAGATGTAATAAGTCAGAAGGGAAAGGGTAAACATGGCTGATCTCACTTAGCTGTGCTGTCAAGAGAGACAAAATAAGGAAGTACTATGACAAAACCCTTGGTCTTAGGTGACAGAACTAAGATTACCAAGAATTTGGTGGAGAAAGGTAGAATGAAGGCAAGACCTAGGGATGTGAGGTGACTTAAGGATGGGGGTGGAGAGTCTTGGGCATTTGCGGGGAGGTGGGTGCAGTCTCTTTGCACATCAAAACCATACATGTAAACACAACTGTAATTGTGTTACCTAAATGTAATAATAATATTTTTAAAGAAAGAGGTTATGGCCAGAGATATAGGTAGGACGCCTTGTACATGGTCAACCCGGGTTCTATCCCCGGCATCCCATGTGGTCCCCTGAGCACCACTAGGAGTAATTCCTGAATGCAGATCCAGGAGTAGCACCTGAGCCTCGCCTGGTGTGGCCCAAACATGAAATTAAAAAAAGAGTTTGAAAAAAAAAGAATGGCATCTCCATGAACTCAAATACCAGAAAGTCACAAGGAATGTCTGCATGCTTATGGCTAAAGGAGAGGCATATGAAGGAAATTACTGGTAGCTGTGATAGTGGATTTGGATAAGACAGTTCTGGAAGGTAGGCATGAGCTGTCAGCAGGCATTAATTGTAGTCATCAGGAATGAGCTCACGGGGATTTTCATATTTGTATCTGGTCACGCACTTGCAGTTTTATTAACATCCCCCTTCTTGTGCCCTGGTTTTTAAAAACTATTTCTCACTGCAGGTGGAACATGAAAGCGGGCACTCCTCTAGAGAATAACTTGGAAATTTCTTATCAAAATGAAGTGATGGAACTGCTGGGCATGCTCAACAGGCAAAAACCTGAACCTTATTGGGGCTGGAGAGATAATAAAACAGGCAAGGTGCTTGCCCTACATGTGGCCAACCAGGATTTTTTCCCCAGAAGTATATGGGGTTCCCTGATCCCTGCCAGTAGTGAGCCCTGAGCACAGAACCAGCAGGAAGCCCTGAGCACTAATACGTATGCCCTCACTGCAAAATGTTTTTTAAAACCTCACAGTCATGAAAACTCCTTTTCAATTTGCCCCCAAATGGAAATAACTATGAAACCATTCAGAAGATGAAGAAACCACAGCAAATCCTTACTGTGAACAACTATTCAGCAGCAAGAGCTGGGTAGAAGGCCCAAAGGGCTAGAACTTCAAGGGGCTTTGAAGGAGGGGGCCCAGGTTTGATCCCCAGCTCCATGTGCCCCCGCACCAACACTGCTAAGTGTAGCTCATAAAACAGAGAAGCAACATGCTGATAACT
The DNA here is from genome assembly GCA_028565675.1 of Sorex palustris. Classification (NCBI taxonomy): domain Eukaryota; kingdom Metazoa; phylum Chordata; class Mammalia; order Eulipotyphla; family Soricidae; genus Sorex; species Sorex palustris. Next base: position 4,644 of record JAOXYA010357496.1, read on the forward strand.
GTCAGTGGCTCGACAGCTCTCAAGGAAGTATTTAAGCTGACCTTGAAAAACAGTACTTGGGTGTTAGTCTCCTATTTTGTTAATTTATGTTCCCCAGATGAATGCAATATTTCTATGCCTATCCCTCTCTTTCTGACTCATTTCGCTTAACATGGATACTTTCCATGTAGTACCACTTGTATGTAAATTTCATGACTTCATCTTTTCTAACAGCTACATGGTACTCCACTGTGTAGATGTACCAAAGTTTCTTTAACCAGTCATCTGTTCTCAAGTGGAGGGATGGGTATTTTATCATTGTATAATTGAAGCCCAAGCACAAAAAGTGTGTAAGTCTACAACTGTACCTCATGGTGTCCCACTAATAAAAATTTTTTAAAAAGAAAAACAGTACTTGGCACAAGAGAGATAGAACAACAGGTTGGGCACTTGCCTTGCAGCAGATCACCTGAGTTTGAGCCTCAGCATCACCTTTGGTGCCCCCGTCCCTGCTAGGAGTGATCCCTGAGTGCAGAGACAGGAGTAACGCCTGAGCGTAGCAGGGTGTGGTCCCAAAACAAAACGGAAATTCAATTCAATTAAAACGAGTGCACACATAGCACTTAGATCTTATCAAGAAACAAACTATAGAAATGAAGAACAGATGTATTAGAGGGTAAGGATGAATGTCTAGACTGGGATGGGTGTGGATTAGGGTTAAGTTTAGGTTTAGGCTTAGGTTTAGGTTTAGGTTTAGGCTTAGACTTAGGGCTAGGATTAGATAAGAGTTAACATCTAGGCTTGGAGGTGGGTGTGTGTAGCCAGAAAACAGCAACTTGAACATCCTTGGTAGCAGCAGCCCTGTTTTATATCTTGACTGTGGATATAAGAGTCCCCCACCCCCCCAAGTGATAAAACTGTACAGCAAGCACTTTCACTCAAATCAAATGAATCTTTATATGTACCACAAAGGCGATCTGAATTGGGAGGTGGACCTGTCAGTGTCTTTTCCCCAGGGTTGGCATAGAACAGCTTCCAAGATGTTACTATTTAGAGAGACTGTGTAAAAGACACATAAGATCTCTGTGTTATTCCGTATAATTGCATGAGACCATGCAGTGAGTTCCAAGAATGGTTTCTTTACAAAAGCTAAAGGTCATTTTTAAGAAAGTGATTCTTGGGGCTGGAGCAATAGCACAGCGGGTAGGGCGTTTGCCTCACACGTGGCCAACCCAGGTCCGATTCCCAGCATCCCAAAAGGTCCCCTGAGCACCGCCAGGGGTAATTCCTGAGAGCAGAGCCAGGTGTATCCCCTGTGCATCGCTGGGTGTGACCCAAAAAGCAAAAAAAAAAAGTGATTCTTTATCCTCATATAGATTTTATGAATGTGGGGAGGGAGTTTGGGCCACTTGAAGCTGCACTCAGGGGCTTACTCCAACTTCACCCGGTACTATCTCCCTCTGTCTAACCTGAATTTTCTTTGGGGGGTTAGGTTACCCTCAATATTTCACAGATTTTGTTTTTCTGGTAAGTTGAATCTCACCATCTATGACCTTTCTTCATAGCAGCCCAACAGGTTATTTTCTCATGCTCCTCTTCTACGTGGTGGTTTTGCTAATGTAAAATTGTTGGCTCTCATTTTCTACAAGTTTTCTGTGTAATTAAGCATCAAGCATTTTGAAATGCTTTTTACCTAAATCAACATGGTTTTCTTTTGACCACATTCATATATTAAATTCCACGGGCAGATTTTCTGACTCTGAAAAAGTCTGATGTTGGGTTCTCAGGCAACCCTCTTACTCTCCTCCTGGAATAAATTCTACACAGTCATTTTGTTTTGCTGAGTTTAAAATGCTCTATTGTGTGTTTAATTAGCTAGTCTCCCATTTCTCATTTCTGACTGTATGCTCACCCGTGAAATCAGTCTGTCATTTTCTTCCCTTGTCATTTACTTGCTCTGTTTTGGTACCAAGGTTATTAATTGACTCCATATAATGAGTTTGGAAGCTTATCTTCAAGTTATATTTATTGCAATAGATTGTGCTTTACCAGGCATTTTCTTCTGGCATCAGATTGCAAGGTTTTTGTTTTTCAGACAATTTCCCCTCTTCATCCAAGTATTTTGATTTAGTCCTCTATAGTTATTCTTAATATTCTGGTCAGTGAATTTTAAGTTAAATTGCTTTTTTAAAAATCCATACCAAATGAATGAGGCTGGAGAGGTAATGCAGCAGGGAGGGCGCTTGCCTTGCCTGCAGCAGCTGACCTGGATTTGATCCCCAGCACCCCATATGGTCTCCCAAGTGCACCAGGACTGATCCCTAAGCACAGAGCCAGGAGTCAGCCCTGAGCATAGCAGGGTGTGGGCCAACTTCCCCACCAAAAAAGCACCAAATTTATACCAAATGAATATTTCACTCTAAGTAAAAAATGACAGATCAGTATTTTCAAATCATTAATGATAATTCCCATTTCCTCCCAGAAACTCTTGCCCTGGATTCTAATCTAGCTTGATCATATCTTGTTTTGCTTTTCTTTCTTGCAGAGTGACTCCTGAAGGATTTTTGCTGTGGAGAAATTGTTTTCACCATCATATTTTTAATTTTCAAGAGGTTTTTGCTTTCTGTTTGCTTTTTAAAAGATCTTTGGTCTTATTCTATGGGTGCAACATCCTTGATGAGGGCCATTGGTTTCATTCCCAATAGGCACTTAGCTTTCTCTGGACTTGTAACATAGACACCACTAACCATCTACTTGGCTCCTTTTAAAAGTTTCAAGTATCTCTTAATTGATGTCAGTTAGCTTGTCTTTCTGTACAAACACTGTCTTTTCTCTTCTGATTTCAGTGGAACTGTAAATGTGGGCTCCATCTGCCATGTTTAAAAGAAAATTTCTTTCATTAAAAAGGCCTCTAGCCTATTGATGGTCATTTCACTTCATTTCAGTTCTTTGCAAGCTTAATTTGTAGGGAGTGGAAAATAATATTGTCGTAAATTTTTATACACCAACCCCTTTCTTCTTACTAGCCAGACTTTGTTTTTATAATCATCTTCATCAAGTCAATTGGTTCTGGAAACTCTTAGGTAAGTATCACAGTGTAATTTTGTGTGTGTATTTGTGTGTGTGCCCCATTTGACACAAAACTTCTCCAGGGCACTTAGCCTGCACAAAGTGTCAAATGTTTTGTGCTGAAAAGCAAATACAAAGATGTGCAGCCCAGATCACTAGAGCAGGAGCAGAAAATAATTTCACAATAGTCAACAGCTATATCTGTGTACTAAGCCGGAAAAGTAAAGATATGCAAAGTAAAGAATAAAAATAGAAAGAAAAGTCAAGAATGAGAGTCACATGGATCAATGTGCGTGGGGTTCATAAAACTATGCACTTGAGGCATTAGTCACCTACACACAAAAGAACTTTGTCACCTATAACTAGTGAACATGTAAAATGGTTTGAAAGAACTTACCCAGAGCAGTGCAGGTGGGGAGTGGGATGGGACTAGAGGTAATAAATGAAGTGGAATAAGTGTATTAATAAATGAAGGGGAAATTCGAGTTGTTACACAAGTAATGAAGTGAAGGGTTGAAACAGCGCAAAAGAGGAGTTTGTAGAGAGCAGTGTTGACTGCTGCCGAGTTAAGAAATGTGATAGAGTTAGTTTGTTTGTCTGAGTTCCTAAAAAAAAGTGAAATTCCTTAAAAATTAGATGCTAGCAATTTGAAAAGTCATCTCTGGAGAAACCCATCTTGGAGAGTTGGGGGCGCAGCCTCTGCTGTCGGTAGAGCAGTTGTCTCTACACCCCACAGAACATTACAATATAATACGACAGAAAATCTATCCTGGCAAGACAAGACAGCGACCTCTGAGAGATCTTCCAGAGAAAACCGTTTTTCTCTCTCCCATTAATGCTGAGATGGATGATTTAGAAGGAAGGCAGAAGATCTCTCTGCTCATGTGCTTTGAGTTACATAAGAGACGAGACGATGGAGGTCAGCTGGACTTCCAAATCCAACCAGCCTGAGCATCCACCAAGGCAGAAGCAACCATGGGTGGAAGAGTTCTTTCTGTGCTATGTCGCAGTGCAGTGCATGGCCTAAGCACAGACAGACATGGAAATGAAGAACCCACGTTCAGGTGGGGACTCATCATTAGCAAAGCATCCCCTTGTGTGCCAGGTACTTTGATAAGTTCATCTTTGCCACAGGAGGGTCAGTCTTTCAGTGGAAGCAACAAAACATGATGTACAAGGTCAATGGTACAAATAGGTGGAGGTTTAAACAAAAGCAGTTTTTACTTTACTAGAAATCTCTCAGTGTTGATCGCTGAAGGCTGGCTTTTCATAGTGTTATCCACCACGAGGCACCAATGCCAACCCTGGAGGTTCTCCTTGCTTTTAAGATAAAGTGCTGAGCCTATAACTCCATCAGAGAAGTAATGGCTAGTCATATTATGACCCTGCTCTCTGTCACGAACTGACAACATATAGCCACTTCAAACATCATGGGGTCTGTAAGGAATGAAACCCGGGCTCAGCCTCCACACTTCCAACCCAGTCTCATCCCCAGCAATGTATATGGTCCCTAAGCTCTTCCAGGGGTCACTTGCGAGCACAGAGCCAGAAATAAGCACTGAATAGGACCTTGTGGAATGCATCTCCCTTCCCCAAAATAAATAAATAAAAATAAAGTGACCGAAGGTCATAAACAATCTCCCTGGCAGGTATTATGGATGCAGTAAGGTTGAGTCATCCATTCTGGAATTTAAGCAGTTGCTGGACAATGAGTAGGTCCTTTGTAGGGAGAGGGAACACCCCTCATAGTCATGGGGTGCTCAAGCAGAGTATGAGTGTCTGCAAGGCTCTGAGCTCGATCCCTAGTACCTACCACCACTAAGCACTGCCGGGTACAGCACCCAAGACAAGAAACCAAAAAATGACATTATCAGGGGACCGGGGTTATGGCTCAAGTGGTCGAGTACATGTCCCAAGTGCTCAAGGCCTTAAGTTGGACCCCCAGTACTGCAAGCTCAGCAATGTAGCCTCATTAAATAAAACTAAAAAGAACAAAGTAGGGCCAGATACACAGTACAGCAGGGAATGTACTTGCCTTGATTGTGGCCAACCCAGATTTGACGTCCAGCACCACACAGGCTCCCCTGAGCAAAGCCAGGATGATTCCTGAGCACGGAGCCAGAAGTCAGCCCTGAACACTGCAGGGTGAGGGGCAAATACAAAACAAGCAAAGACCAAAGCAGGTGAGTCCTGTGAGCACAAGGCTGCTGGGCCAGCTCTAGAACTCACAAGTGATGCTAAGTCACAAGTTACAGGGGGAAACACAGCCACTAGGGTCTGATCATTCACTAGAGTGATCCAGGCCAGGTAAAGCTCTCAGATCCACTGGGGAAAGTCTGAGCAAAGGTTGAGGCGGTTCAGGGGTTGGGTAGGTTGCTGCCTTAATTCACAAAGGGTGTCACCACAGTCAGTACTAGCAACTTTGGAAGCGTCACCTGTAGCCCCTGGCTGACATTCTGTTCTCGTTTGTGTGGTTGTAAGCTCTGGGCTGATTTTGTAAAACCGCCCTTAAGTGACTCCTAGTGGAATTCTCCTGCTCATAAAGAATCTCCATTGTGCAATGGAGTCATCCCAGTGGACAGAGAATTTTCAAAGGTGGGGGAATGTCTGCACACCCCACCCTCAGGCAGCATTTTGCTGCTCTGGGCAAGGTTCAGACTTCTGTTGATTTTAAAGATATCCAGGAGCTTCTAAGGAGCAACAAACTTGAGGGTTGGGCCTCAGGTCCCCTAACAAAGCAGCTGCGGGACTTCAGCAGAGGAAGGGGTGGAGTGGAGATCTTGGGGGGGGGTCTTCCTCTAAAGGTACCCTTTGCAACCCTGGCTGTTAGCGGGTTGTCAGATGATGGCATAAGAATAAAGCTTTTGAAATAAAGCTTCTTCTCATGACTTGTGGCACGATCCTAAACCTTCACACCTGCATACCTGCCCAGTAACAACCAAAGCAGAAAACCTGGGGGTCTCGTTCCTAATTTCAATTTTCCTTTTTCTATTTTATTTTTGGTTCCCATAATACAGTTACAGTATAGCTCAAGTTTCTGATACTGCACACCTCCAGCACCCCAGTGTCCATGTCCCCCATTTCGGCACCTCCAGTTCTTCCAGTTGCCCAGCCCCCATTATTTGTTGATTGACCACCATGATTGGTGCAAAACAAATCCTTCCATGTTGACCCAGGTCCTGGAGACCCCCCACTTATGCTTCTGTATTACTTCCTGTCACCCAGTCATTTTCTCACCAAGACCTGACCCTCTGAGAAGTTCTAGTATTTGAGATTTGTTCTATTATCTGTGTTCCAGTATTTGAGGTTTGTTATTGATTGAGATTGCCCCTACCTTTGATTGCCTTCTCCAGATAACACAGGTAAGTGAGAACATCCTGTGCATGTCCTTCTGTCTCTGGCTTAATTTGCTGAACATGATCCCCTTAGTTGCCACACACTTCCATAGCTTTATTTTGTGCTTCTGGCTGTACAATACTCTTATATACACCGTTGTGTATCTAGACCACAACTTTGTTTTGGGTTTGTTTTGTTTTATTGGATACCACACCTGATGGAGCTCTGGGGTTACTCCTGTGCTCAGAGATCATTCCTGGTAGGGCTCTAGGGACAGAATGGGGTGCCGGGGATCAGCCCCCAGGTCAACCTCATGCAATAAAAGTGCCTTACCACTGTACTATTTCTCCTGTCCCCCTAGACCACAACTTCTTTGTCCGTTCCACTGTGCTTGTACATTTGTGCTGCTTTTAAATCCTGCCTGTTGTACAAGTGCTACCATGAACATAGGAGTATTTAGATCTCTTCAAAAAAATGCTTTTATTTTAAAATATATTTATTTCCATGGAGCGGGCCCAGTAACATCTCCATTGGAGATTTTGTTGTTACTGTGTCTGGCATATCGAATACTTTGGGTTTAAATAATTTATATCTAATTTATCCCCACTACTGAGCTTAGATTTTAAGGTCTCATGAACTATATGTACAGTTTTTTAGTCTGCCTGATAGGAATGAGAGTGCTCCCTATCCTGATGAATGCAGATACTCTTCCAAATGGAAGAATTAAATAATTTTTTGAGTGGCAAATTTCCTCACATCTGTGTATTTACTATTCTGTGGAGAGGTCTCTTTGCAGAGCAGAGTTTTGTGTACTGCTCTCTCCTCCATTTCCTCCATTTATTAAGGTCACCTTAAACTCTGAACTTTGTTTTTTTGACTCAGGTAATTTGCATGGGTTTCTCCTGTCAGCATCAAGGCCTTGAAGCCTTTATGTAAAGTGGCATGATTTGTAGAGTGTTCTTGTTTGTTTCTCATCTCTCAGGGATCATTATTTTCCACTTCCTGATGTCTTTCTTTACCTTCCCTCCCACTCACCTTCCCTCCCTCCCTTCCAAATAAGATGTTTTTAGTGCCTTTCAGCTGCTTTGTATCCAGAAATGAAAGTTGGGATGTTAAGAGTAAAGATTAGTATTAAATAAATCCAAGTATATGCAATAGAACCATAGGTATGATGAGTCATCCGTATGGATTTTGAAGTCATCAAGTGGGTGGCTTTATAGTGGAGAGTAAAACTTGACAAAAAAATGAACAAGAACCAATTGTGATATTTTGATATTCCATATTTTTTGGTTTTGGTTAGAAATATACTTAATTCTGTCTTGTCTTTTATTCTAGAACCTTCGGACAACTTAAGGGAGATTCTCCAAAATGTGGCCAAATTGCAAGGAGTATCAAATATGAGAAAGTTAGGCCATTTGAATAATTTTACTAAGGTAAGTTACATATGTCTTATTATTATCATCTGAAATTCTGTCACTTAATAGATGCTTCTTAGTGTAATCATCAATAAAAGTTCTTGAGTATGAAATTCAACATTAGAGCTTTCCTTTGCTGAATCTCATGAATTTTGCCAGATGTTTGTTATAGAAAATTTGGTAGTTTCAGAAAAGAATAAGGGAAAAACTATTGGTGATAATCTATAATCTGGTTTTCATGTTTATTTATACAATGAATAAGCTTTCTTTTATCTCTTTCTAGTCACTTTTATATGATACTGTAGATATAAGCATTTATATATCAGTATAAGTATATTTCATAGGCATAACCATTATTTCCAGAGAAATAGTATAACACATCCCCCTTCTCCGATGTTCTTTTCATACCATGGGGACCTCAATTACAATCCAAGCAAGGTAAACTAAGGCCGTGTGTCTCAAATACTGACTTGGTCTCTGTTAGCATCCCAAAATTGTTGACTGTTGATGAATTTGTATGGTTTTTTTTTTTTTTCGTGACCACATTTGCAGTTTTCAGAGTTATTTCTGGGTCTTTGCTCAGGGATCACTCCTTCCAAACTCAGAGGACCAATATGGTGCTGGTGCCATGTGTGGTACATACTGTTTTGTTTTTGTTTTTGGGCCACATCCAGTAATGCCCAGGTGATTGCTCCTGCCTCTGTGCTCAAGAATTACTCCTGATGGAACTTGGGGGACCATATGGGATGCCTGGGAATTGAACCTGGGTCAGTTGTGTACCAGGCAAACATACTACCCACTGTACTATCTCCATGGTGCATATTTGAAATGCACTGTTTTTTTCTTTTGCTCCAACCCTGACCTACTGAAAGAGATCTTTTTAGATACTTAAGTGAATTTATGAGTTTGTTAACGTTTGGGTGGCACTATTAATCCTTCCAAAATGGTTAATTCTTAGCTGCTGTGATTTGGATTTGTTTTTATAGAAAGATACAAGGAGATGTGTATAAAAAACATGAATTTTTTTTTAACTTGAGGTTGTGTAATGATTATAAAGTAGGTTTTTTTCCCACGAGAAAGCAAGTAAATATGCATTTATTTTCCTTAGTGAAGATTTGAAAACCCTTTATTTTTCTTCTCATATAATGAGAAAATAATTTTATATTTGGGATATAAAGTTGTTTTAAAAATAGCTTTCCACAACATTGAATTTGGTGCTATAGATTTTTTAATATCTAAAAAATTTAATATTTATTTTTGTTTTATGAATATAAATGGTGTTATATTTCAGTGTCCTAGTCAGATATTGTTAAGTGTAAAGCTGTCTTGAGGGTGCAAAATTGCATCTTATATTAAATTCCTTAGTTTTATTTTACCATTCTCAGTGCTATCAGGTTGTAAACCTTGCCTAGATTTTATTCTTAGAAATAATTTTTTTGGGGGGTGTCCACACCTGACTGTACTCATGGGTCATTCCTGGCTCTGCACTCAGGAATTACTCCTGGCAGTAATTTTCCAGGACTTGAACCTTGGTCGGCTGCATGCAAGGCAAGCAGCCTGCTATTTTATGGCTCCAGTCCCCAAAAATAATTTAATAGAGACTTATGGTATGGACTTCACTTTGTCACAATCAAGTTGACAACCAAATAGGTAGTTTTAGAATTCTTGCCAAGTAGGATTCTTATTTGGGGTTGGATGCAAGAATGGCATTATTTTGGTTTTTTGCATTGGGGCACTAGTATGATTTTTGAAGCACTATAGCACTGTAGCACTGTCCTCCCATTGTTCATGTAGTTGCTTGAGTGGGCCCAGTAACGTTTCCGATGTGAGACTTGTTACTGTGTTTGACATATCGAATACGTCACAGGTAGCTTACCAGGCTTTGCTGTGCGGGCAGGATACTCTGGGTAGCTTGCAGGGCTCTCCGAGAGGGACGGAGGAATTGAACCTGGCTCGGCCGGGCAGGCAACTTGCAAGACAAACGCTCTACTGCTGTGCTCTCACTCCAGCTGACTTAGATCTGAGGGGAGAAAAAAAGAGTAGTAGTGTTCAAGAGAGTGTTCAAGTGTTCAAGAGAGAATGTCGGTTTCTCCAGAGTAGAAAAAGACAAAAGAGAGAAATCAGCGTTCAAGAGAGAACTTTGATTTGAAAAGTAAGCAAGCTTGCAGTGTTTTTTGGAAGTTATTTACAGTTCCTCCAGATGAAGTTGGCCTGGAGTTCTGCACATACATAAAAGTTAATCTGGGCATCCTCACAGGAATGCCATGCATTGCTGTTGGGCCTTTTTTAATCTCATCAGGAGATCTTGTTCTACTGTAGCTTCCATTTTCTGAAGGGTCCATGCTTCAGAACTGAGATGGGGCCTCAGTTTCATTCCTTGAAAAGATTTCAGGATTTGCATCTAAAAGAGGTGTGGTTTTCATCCTTTGGGCATGGATAACTTCAGGGCTGGGCAACTCCACTGGGGGTGCGGGGAGTGGTTAAGTTTATTATTTCTCAAAACTTTATCACCAAGGCCCTTCTACCTGTCTGCCTGCAACATTTCTCCTCTCCCAAACGTCACCGCCTAAATCTGTTAAATAGCACGTGGGTGATAGTCTAGTCTATCTTCTCTAAGTTCCTCTTGCTGACGAAAGGACACAGAATCTACCCTATGTAAGGGAGTGAAGACTCTGCTAACTTATTACTAATGGCACCCAGGCAATGGTTTATTGGATTTTTAGAGCTGTCAGTGTGAAAGGGAAATCAGATAGATTAGTCACGGTCACAGTCACGGTCCTCCCGTTGTTCATCGATTTGCTCGAGCGGGCCCAGTAATGTCTCCATCATAAGACTCGTTGTTACTGTGTTTGGCATATCAAATACGTCACGGGTAGCTTGCCAGGCTCTGCTGTGCGGGCGAGATACTCTCTCTGACGATAGCACAGTGGGTAGGGCATTTGCCTTGCACATAGCCAACACGGCCAAGCCAGATAGATTAGACTTTTTAAAATTTTAATTTTATTAAGATGTCATGATTTACGAAGTTGTTCATAATAGTTATTTCAGGGCATACAATGTTCCAATCCTACCACCTGTATACCCTTTATTCTGTAGATGTCCTCGGGTTCCTTTCCAATCCCTAGCCTGTTTCCTTGGCAGGCATATAGTAAACTGCTTCCTATTCCTTGCTCCAACAAAACATAAAGGAATGGAAAATGGAATTTTCAGAAAATAAATAAATAGAAGTCAATTGGTGATTATTGTTAACCTATATAAAGAAATTCAAATTATTTACTGTAAAATGTCTGTTCTCATTTGCGTAAATAACTTAACACAAAATATTTGGCCCTGGTGATGGAGAAAAGCTTTCTCTGACCCAAGGGGGCCAGAAAGTGTTTAAACAAGAGAATGGTAGCCATAGCATAAACTTTTTTGTTCCTTTCTTTAGGGTGCTGATTAAAGAAAGTGCTGATTTCTGCTTTTACTAGCCACCTGTAAAAAAATGTTCCAAGTTAATAGACATGTGACTTAATTTTTAGTGTTAGGTTTTCTTAAAGAGAAGTTTCAGGCTCTATTTGAATATCTATCTCTCTTTTTTCCCTCCGGAAAAACCCATGTTTTCTCTTGAACACATATTCCTGTTTTTCACCTCACATCTAAGTACATTTCTTTCAATAAAAACTCCACTATCGAAGGAAAAGAAGTTTTAGGTCCTCAGTGGGTTCACAGCACCGCTTTGATTTACTTTCTCTTGTAGTCTTGTCCTCATGGAGCTGATGTTACCCTGGAGAGATGAACCCACCTAAAGGGTCCATTTACCTTTCTTTTTCTTTTTCTCTTTTTTCTTTTTGGGTCACGTGGTACATAGGGGTTCCTCCTGGTTCTGCATTCAGGAATTACTCCTGGCAGTGCTCAGGGGACCATATGGGATGCTGGGAATTGAACCTGGGTCGACTGCGTGCAAAGAAAACACCCTACCCACTGTGCTATCCCTCCAGTCCCTGAGCTTGATTTTCTTAAGCATAGGAAAGAATTTTTTTCATTCTTATGTCCCTATTTACCCCTGGCACATAAAAAAATGTTTAATTAAAGATATTGTATTATATTCCGTAGACTTTACATTTTGCATGTTTTTATTATAGTCACATTTCTTTTGTTATTAAATATACACCTAGTTATTAGGCTTAAGTTGAAATATAGACAGCAGGGGTAAACTGTTGTTTAGAGTAAACGTCACCTCCAGAATTAAACCTCCTTTTAAGGTATGAAGGGAAGGTGCTGGTGATGTGAGTCTATTACCATGTGAATGTCACATACCCATGCTTGTCTTCTGACCTCATTTCACTGGATAGAGTAATGTGTAGCAGACTGCTGATGAATATAATCTTAGTATTCTATTTTTAATACAACATGCTCATAATCTAAAGGGCTGCTTTTTAAAGATGAAAATATTGTAGCTTTGACATTCTAAAAATATCTTCTATATTTAATTCATCTATTTATATTGAAACCTCCCAAATTTTTTCAAAGTGTCAAAAATAATACAAGCTAAATATGAACAATTAAGAAGTTACAGAAGTGTATATTATAAAACCTGAAGTCTTCTCTGACATACATTTCTATCTACAAAGTTCCGTTCTCCTGGTGTAGCAACCACTAGAAGGTATTTTTCCTTCTCTGGTGTAGTTATAAACATGTATGTATGTGGTTTTTTTGTTTGTTTGTTTTTCATTGAATTGAGAAAATTATGTGAGCTTAACCCACTAGAAAATCTGTTTAATAATCGTGTTAAGCATATTTGTCATTTGTTATATATGTCTATGTTTTTTTTTTCTCTTTGTTTTTTTGGGCCATACCTGGCGATGTTGGGGAGATTATTTCTGGCTTTGCACTCAGGAATCGTTCCTGGCAATACTCAGGCAACGATATGGGATACCGGAGATCGTGTTCTGGTCGGCCAAGTGCAAGGCAAGGGCCCTGCTCACTATGCTATTTCTCCAACCCCTGTATATGGGGTTTTATGAGACCCCCAGACTTAACATAGAATCCTTTTCTTTTTGTAAATATTGATTACTTTTTTATAGTTGGATATAAGTGGATAGATGTATGTTTGCCCCATATATGTGTGTATATATAAACATGTGTATCAATATTTCTGTGTGTATATATGTACCATAGTTTATTTTAATCATTGCACCATTAAAATAGATTTTAAGTAAGTAATACAGTAGTGCTTGCCTGCATTTTTTATTCAGAATAGTATTTTACAAGTGTTGTAACTATTTGCTAAGAGCACTTGTGCTTTTGATTTTAAAGCTTTTAGAATTGTCTTCTGAATCTACCTTGCTCTGCAGTTAAAATTTGTGATGAATTAATGTTGTTGGGGGGAAACTCAAGCAGTGCTCAATAGACCTGGGGGCCGTTCCTGGTAGTACTCAGCCAGCTGTGCAGATGATGAGTGCACGACCCTGTGCTGTGGTGCTGTATGGTCCCTGTGGTACTGACAGCTACCAGAGCCACCCCAGAAGTGCTCCAGGGATCCATGACTACACTGGCAGTTTTCAGAAGCCCCAGGTGGTTCTAAGGTTGGAATTCTTTCACTTGACAGAGCTTGTACTCCAGCCCTTTGAACTATCTCCTAATTCAAAATTTTAGGAATTTTATGGAAATAATGGTAAATCATTTCAGGTAAATGGCTGTGGAGACCACTTTATAGTGTGTTTTGCCTATCTACCTATTTAACACAGCATCTCTTGGTATAGGAAGTAATCACTTATATA
>JAOXYA010357796.1:0-18202 GCA_028565675.1 Sorex palustris
CAAATGCCCTACCTTACTTACCTTCTGTCCCATACATACTTGTGGTTGATTCCAACCATTGATCAATTCTTCTCCTAACCTGTTTTTCCTGGCTGTGGATATTTGTCATATAAATATATATATATATATATATATATATTATGCCACAAATGAATGCAGTCATTCTGTGTCTGACCCTCTCCTTCTGACTCATTTCACTTGGCATGATACTCTCCATGCCTATCCATTTATAGACAAATTTCATGACTTCACTTTTCCTAAAAGCTTTGACTGCTGAAAGTGGCACCATGAGCCTGGGAAGGGAATCCTGATCCTAGAAGGGGGGACGGAGATGGTTCCTCTGCTGTGTTCAGGGCTCAGTCAGTGTCAGGTCCTTTTATCATCTTCATGAAAGCTTACTGCTCTCCAATACTCCAGCTCAAGGAGGGATTTACAGATAACGCCTGAGGTAAACCCATGGGTAATCGGCCTTAGACTCACTTAAGGGACAAAACTCTTTACATATAATTATTAGTCTTCTAAGAGATTCCACACTAGTGCCCCACTGCATCTAGCCGAACAGTCTATCCAGAATGCTGATCTGAATGTGACAACCCAGCAAAGATCCTCAACCAATATATGGGGGCTAATCTTTCACCTCAGAAAAAAATGTTGGTTGATTGGTTGGGTGAGTGAGTTTGAGGCCACACACAGCAGTAATCAGGGTTTATCCTGACTCTGTGCTCGGGGATCACTCTGGGTAGGGCTTGGGGGACACTGTGAGATGCCAGGGATGGAGTCCAGGCAGCCTGTGTGCAAGAAGCAGTTGTCCTCCTGCAGTCTCTCTCTAGTGCTCTAAAACAACAACAACAAAAAAAATAAGCAGAAAAAGTTTGTGGAACACCACAGTGTAGAATTCATTTGCCATACATGTTGCATAGCAGAGATGAGATCACAATCACCACCATTCTGTTATTCATCGATTGCCTCAAGCAGGCCCCAATAACGTCTCCTTCATCCTAGCCCTGAGATTCTTTAAAAAGTTCCATATTCAAGGCTCTTTCAGGGTCAGGAGAAGGAGACCCATCATTGTTACTGGTATTTGGCATATTGGGTATGCCACAGGGAGTTTGCCAGACTCTGCCGTGTGGGCAGGCTACATTTGGTAGCCTGCCAGTTTGTCCAAAGTAGGAATAAGATGTCATAATAGGATGTCGCGTGGCCGCGAATGATAAAAATTTCTATGAAGCTGAATTCTTTCTAGGAGGATCAAAGGAAAAATAGAATTTTCATGACCTCTTCTCTCCCTCCACAAATATCTAACTCATCAGTCTACATTCCAAACTACTTCACTCATTTATAATATAGCTCTTAAAAAATCCTTCAAAGATGGAATTCCACCCTTAAAATAAAGAAATCACAAAAATTTTGAAAATACAGTAAGTAAATTGCATAAAAGAGAACAACCTAGTTCTGTATACAAATGACCACCCAGTAAAACGCACACTGAGCTTAGAACCCGGTCACACATCAACACACCCAGGCTGCAGGTACTTGACACTCGATGCTAAATCTTGACTTCAGTGTACAGACCAACAGGACAGACCCTTCCATCTTTTCAGTGAAACTGCAATCTCCCACACATTAGTGAGTTATACCACAAAGTGAAAATACAAGCCTGGACCTAAGAAAGTCGTCTGCTGTCTCCAGAAAGTAGAGTCCAGAGAGAGAAACTGTGGAATACACAGACAGTGAATAGTCCTCATCTGCAAGAAAAGAGGAAATATCCACATTCTGCTATGTCGTGGACATATGTGAACTGAGTCTGAGCTAAGAGAACCAAGTCAGAGAGGCGAAAACCAAGGATCCCCCCTCCTCAGGGGAGATGAAACAGACGGAGCCAAGTGCAGTGCTGACACTCTGACCACAGAACTGAGTTTAGGGGTGAGGGCGAACACAGGGGAGGGGGAGAGTTGAATGCAGGGAGGGAGATGGTGCTGGTGCTGGCTGCGGTGTTAGAAATACTGTGTCCCTGGAGCATGAGTATTAGCACGTGCGGAAGCCCTGATCCCTAAATAAAAGTTGAACAAAATGAGAGAGTGTCTGCTGAGGCAAGAGACGGGGATATGCCGACTGTGGCAAGGTATTCTCTATTCCTGATCAATTCTTGCCCACGCATTTATGCTGGACGAGAACACTTACACAAATGAGTTGCCTCCTAGATGTGAAGCTTTTAAGAGCAACAATCAACTATTAATTCAGGCAGAGATGTTTTCTAGTAATCCATTCAGTCTGCTTGGCGACATGACAAAAGGAAGTATTTTCTTCCTCCAGATGCCTGCGCTGTCTGGGTGCGGACAAGCTCTGAGTGCCACACAGACAAAAGTGACTCCTACACGCTGCCAGTCCCCCAGTGCCCAGAGAATTGCAATCAAGTCCAATTTACATGGGAGAGCCTTAAAGACAATGCAGCAATTAGATATGTTCATGAGAGATAATTACGCCATGTCATGATGACTAGTCCCCAGAGCGCTGCCGGATCCATTAGAGAAAACATTTCTCCTCTAAGCAAACGTCGCAGACTCGCAGGACAGGGGGAACGGCGATGTTGTCATTGGAGTTAAAAGCGTGTGATGTGAACGGGGCCTCCACGTGGCACTGACGGCAATAAATTACCCAGGGTGTGTGTTCTGTTTCCTGAGATGGGCTCAATTTATCATTTTATTGAAAAGGTTCCATTATGCTAATGTCTGACAAAATCACATTCTGCTGTTGCAGGAAGGTCATGATGGGATATAAATTTTTACATTCAGAACCAAGAGGTCGTACAGCAGTGAGTTTCCAAGGGTTAACGAGAAACTACCAAAGTGTGTTCAAGGACAAACCCATGGCAACTTCTTAGAAGGCTCAGCTAATCACAGAAGGGAAAATTTCATTATTTTAAGTTAAACAGTTTTTTTAAAAAAAAATAAAAGGACTGCTTAGGTATGGGGAAACCATTTGGAAAAAAATTTCTTGGCTGAAATTTGATTTGAAGAATCAGTATTGACTTGAAAACTCAGTAGAACAGAAACATACTGAAAATTCTAAATGCCCATCACACTTATCTATAATCTTCAAATACTTCCAGCCTAAGTGTGCTGGAGATCTCTGATGGTGCAAAATGTATATGCACGATTCTGCATTATCTCACTGCATCCATAAGGAGATTGGGCCCAGGATAGCACAAATCCCAAATTCCACATTTGAGTTCACAAGAAAAAAAGAGGCTAATGAGGTGGTTATTCGATGCAAATTAGATATGATTCCCTAGAGAAGTGTTTTGTTTCCAACTTTCCCAGAATTATTGATTCCCTCCAATCACTAAGGACTGCAAATATAATTCATGAATACATTCTATCATCAATCCATCAATAATTTGTAGTTCTGGGTATCAACTGTCAAAGAGCTGAGTGAAAACACCTCCCCACCCTTGGGACCAATTATTGTAAATCAAAGCAATGCTAAGGAAAAACAATTGCTCTTTAGAAATCCACGCTTGGTGCATACACACCACCCAGTTTTTTCCTAACACACACAAAGGCAGCTCTGAGGCACTGTATCTGCAGCGCTGAGCCTGGCTTTATCTGTGCCTGTTGCTCAGAGGTGAGAGGGGTTTCTGCACCATCACCTGAGCCTTCTTTCCAACCAGGCAACCAAGAGTGATGGGTCACTGGCCACACTTGGAAGCTGTGCTCAAGGCGTCAGGGACAAAGACATCTGAGGCAGGACAGACCTGGGCGTGCCGGAGCCCGTGCTGTTTCCAAGGGCAAGGATAAAGTCACACAAACTCACTCTTGCTTACAGTAGAACTAGAATGGCAGGAAAAAAAGTTTTAGAACTCTATCTAGAACAGTCTGGAAGCCCATTTCCCAAAATCGTATTTGGGGGGGAAAAAACGTTGCAACATAGAAATGTTTTATAACATAAAAATGTTATAAAAATGTATCAGAGAGTGGTTAACTCCAGCCCAGTGACAAGTGGCTTTGGAATGGCTGTCACATCTTTCTTGCCAAGTGGCCCACATCAAATTCCTAATTAGGGAAAGAGGGCATTCTCTATTTGGAAAAACATTACTCAGATATTTACAAAAAAAAAAAAGAGAGATCTATTGAAGGACATGTAATGATGTGGTCATTCTTGTACCGAGGAGCTTGGGTTCACTGCTGGTTTTACACATCAAGCAAAAATATTTTTACGTCATCCAAAGGGAATTTCAAGTCAAAAGCCCTTGACAGAGACCTAAGCCTGAACTCTTAAATGCTGTACATTCTTGGACAAGAAATTCTAGTGCTTAATTCTCTGTTTTGGTGTGAAAATGAGCAACAATTATGATCCTAATCAAAATGAAGTAAGGACCAGGGGTGTGGCTCAGTGGCAGAGCAGAGGGCTGGCACACTGAGGTCCTGGATTCACTCCATGGTATTGCAAATGTTGTTAAACAAAAACAAAAACAACATAAATATAAAATGTTCACAACCTATTAAAGTGCTAGGTATACATTTACTATTATACTGAAAGTGATATATATATATATATTTCATAAACAAATTTTTCACACAATATGGGATACTTTAGTTTTATTTTTTCAGTATTCAAAAAAAAGGAAAGGACATCAGGCCAGAGATCATGATGTTGTTATAATGCAAGATCTATTATTTGGGCTACTTGACAACATTTTGGAACAGGAAACAACTTTTTGTCTAATAGCATCTCAAAGATTTTTTTCTTCAGTGGAGAGGATCACCCCGAATATCATTGTTTATTGTCTTGTAAGAACCTTACAAATTTGGGGGTTGGAGAGACAGCAAAGGTGGTAAGGAACTTGGCTGCATGCAGCCAACACAAAGTACAATCCTCGGACTACAGGTGGTCATTCCTGAGCACTGCCGAGTGCATCCCAGAAATCCACCCTCTCCCCCTAGAAAGACTTTTACACACCTGGCAACCTTACCCTGCCACCTCTTAAGACATGTCACCTTTCTTTCAGTCGATCCTCTCTAGCTATGGAATAACCTTTGAGAGTGCTAGGAACTGATTGAAATAGTTCCCCGCTGACTGAAACTTAAGCACGAAAGTTTCTAAGACTGTAACTGTACCTCATGGTGATTCACTAATTAAAAAAAAATAAATAAATAGTTCCCTGCTGTCCTGTTAAATAATAAGCTGAACAGAATTTCTGACACCTGGGGATGTACATTTGTCAGCCTGCCCAAGTTTTGCCCTTCCGAAAGTCTGACCTTCACCATTCGGGAAGAAGCAAAGGCCCAACCCTGTCAGAGGCACGTGTCTGGGCGCTAGCGGGACAGAATGCTTGTTTGGCAAAGTGGATTCTGGTTAAAAGGACTCGCCCAAACTGTTTCTTTCCTCCACGCTCTCACCCAGGCTCTGCGATTGTGGCCTGGTCACCTTTCGGTTGGTTTTATGCTCTCTCTGGTAAACTGTGAAGATGAACTGGACTCTGCTCTCTGTCGAGTAAAAGAAAATGAACCCCGAGGTCAGTTTTTGCATACTCGTCTACCCGTGACCTCAAAGATTTAACTAAAATCTTTTTGCTTCCTGGGAGGGAAAACAGCTCTGGAAAGAGCTCTGGCCTTGATCGGAGGATTTTGTGCTCTTCACTCTGACCCGAGTCGGGAGCCGGCAGGGTGAACAGCAACTCCTCTCTGCGACTCGGCGTTTCCGTATCTCTACTCTCGAAGGCCTCCGCCTCCTGTTCTCTGCGAAAGGCTTTCCCACCACTGGGTTTATTAATAAATACATTATCATTTCCTTCCAAAGAGATATATTCGGATTTTTATACACACAAAGAAGCACTTACAAAAATGGAACATCCTCAATATTCACAGAACATAAAGTTCTAGGCTTTCAAGGGGAAAAAAAATCCTTGTAGAAAATACTAGCTAGAAAATGTTTGAAAACATTCTGATTCATTTAATTGAGGTAAGTACCTCAGGTGTCTTGATGATTTGAATTTTAGAACAGAAAGGAGTTTGGATTTCCTGTGATATATCAATGTAAATGTGTGGCGAGATAATTTTTTTGTACTTCATAAAACTCTTGGGTTTGATTTCTCATGGATAGGAGTTAATCTGAAAGTCTGACATCTTTCTTTCTTCCCTCTCTTTCTTCTCTTTCTCTTCCTTCCTTCCTTCCTTGCTTCCTTCCTTCCTTCCTTTCCTCTCTTCTCTTTCTTTCTTTCTTTCAATTTTGGGCACTGCGGCTCACAAACTGTTATCAGTTGGATTTCACACATGAACCATCTCAACTCCACGCTCCCCACCTGGTGTCACTCCCCTCCACCCGCATCCTAGTGTCCCTCATCCCTCACCCCATGGGACAAATTCTGTTTCTGTTGTCTTTGTGCATTTCATATTGGTTTATTGGTTACCTTAACGTTGCTCATATACAGTATTTAAGTTTACTGAAGTTTATACAGAAAAAAAAATCTACACTTGACTACACTGATTCATAATTCTGGCAAGTTTTTAGGAATCAAGCTTTGCAGTATTCCAGCCAAAATGCCAGACACTATATAACCTTAAAATTTTAAATTTTAAGCTGAGGAGTAACATTAGGTTGGGTTATTTAATGACTTATTTGCAAACAGAAACCTGCTGCAAAGTGTATTCACGAAGGCACTGATAAATAAGCATAAAGCTAAGCATAGGTACTTTTGGTCCATCTCTGTGTTTGGTGAATTTACCTCTATGTATTTATCTCTGGTTCACGTTCATCATCATTTCATATTGCTACCATGAGAAATGATGTCTGCAGAACAGTGGTTAACGTGTATTTAGGGTACATATTTAGGGATCTTTGCTAGTCTTCTCAAATTCTTGTAACTCGCAGAAAGCCCTGTTACCTGCATTCTTCTTCCTTATTTATTTATTTATTTATTTATTGCTTTTTGGGTCGGACCTAGCGATGCTCAGGGGTTCCTTCTGGCTCTGCACTCAGGAATCACACCTGGCAGTGCTTGTGGGACCATATGGGATGCCGGGGATCGAACCGGGGTTGGCAGTGTGCAAGGCAAACGTCCAACCTGCTATACTATCGCTCTGGCCCCTACATTCTTCTTTTATCTGTAGAATAAAAGCTGTGAATCTGATTAAAAGTTATTTGTGTGGCTGAGAGCCCAGGAGGGCAGCCGCAAGATCAAATCACAGCTGTTTACCTGTAGCACTGGATTATTTCTTTTTCCAAAGGAAGAAGAAAATATTTCTGTCCCCTCCCTAATGCAAACTGCCAGTGTGCTTCGGAATATGAAAGATACAGTGAAAGGCAAAATTTGAGAGAACAGAGCAAGTTGTAGAAAGTCTGAGGAGAGTGGGTCGACTAGCCCTTGTAAATCTAAATAAATGTTTTGAATGTTGTTTTTAAAAACCAAACAATTGGGGCTGGAGTGATAGGACAGCGGGTAGGGTGTTTGCCTTGCCACAAGTGCGTGGGGTGGGGGGGTCGAAGGGCAGTTAGGATAGAGAAGGGACCAGTGTGCAAACAGAGAAGAGACCGGTATCACAATAATAGTTGGAAATGATCACTTTGGACAAGAACTGAGTGTTGAAAGTAGATAAAGGGATATGCATGATAACTTTTCAGTATCTGTACTGCAAAACATAATGTCCAAAAGGAGAGAGAGTGAGAGAGAGAACGAGAGAGCGAGAGAGCGAGAGAGAGAGAGAGAGCAAAAGAGAGAGAGAGGCTTGAGGGAAGAAAATTGTGTGCCACAGAGGCAAGTGGAGATGGGGTGAGGGTGGCAGGAGGGAAACATGACATTGGGGGTGGGGAATGTGCTCTGGTGAAGGGGCAGGTGTTAGAACATGGTATGAATAAAACCCAATCATGAACAACCTGTAACTGTGTATCTCACGGGGGTTCAATAAATTTTTATTACAGTGAATATATGGAAACAGCCCGGGAAAGTGAGGGAGGACGTGAGCAGAAGCCCTCCATGGAGCCCAGGAAGAGGCACTCTGAGCTGCATTTGGTTTGTTAAGTGGAGGAGGCGGGAATAGACTTGACTATTTAGAGACCATTTGGCTCTTCCTTAAAGCTGGAGTCCTGTCTAAGGCTGGTAACGAGGATGATGACACCTTCCCACCTCTGACCACAAAACCTAGTTCTGCTTCGTGAATCTGTGCTTCTCCCTCACTTTGGCATCGTATTAAAGAGATTGTAAGAGGCTGACCAAATCAATGCTGTTTCTACTCATTATTAAGCATCTAGTATGTGCCAGGCACTATTAGGGGGGACGTGGACAGATGGAAAGCAGAAGAGGCCCTGGCCTTACACCGCTCCCCTGGGTGGCCCACATAGCTCTCCTGTGTGGGCCCCCTGGGCTCATGTCAGTTTTTAGGTATACTGCAAGGGTAAACTCTCGTCTGTCCTCACACCAACACGAGAAAGGCTCCACTGTGAGGCCCCGAGGAAACTTAGGCCTATGGAAGCAGCAGTTGAAAGAGGATCTAGAAAAATAACCTGCATCCAACAGGCCACGTTCTTATCACTCCGTTAAGGAACAATAAATAAAGGCTCTGACTGCAGCAAGCGTGTCCCCTCACACAACAGTGCTGTGTTTCACTGAGATATCTGACACAGAGGGAACGGATTCCTCTGTGGGTCTACACTGTCCACAATGAGTTGACATCTGTGACATATGGTACCCGGGACTGGGGTTCTAGTTCAGTGGGTGAGGAGCTTGCTTTGATGCAGCCACGCCAGGCTCAATCCCCAGCACCGCATCCGGTCCCTGAGTCCTACCAGGGGTAAGACATGAGCACAGCAGGGGCAGCCCAGGAAAACAAACCAAAATAAAACTAAACATGGCAGCCAAGCCAGCAACGGTAATGCAAGCAAACACTGCAAGAGTGAGGCTATTTCTCATCCCCAGGATCAGGCAAAGTTGTGGCCTCACTGCCCACCGGAGCTCCCAAGTCCCTGCTACTCTCGGGTGTCTCTTCCTAACATGGCTTTTATTTGTTAAACATCCTACACACTACCAACATTTTTGGTGGAGTCATGATGAAAAAAGGTCTCCGTGGCAAATAGATCCCAGCAAGTAATGTAACGGCGTCTCAGAGGCAGCCACGCGCATGAGGAGCCCACGACAGGCAGCTTTTAGAGACGATGACCTGGGCAGCAGGGTCACCCCCCACACCGTGTCTGCCTGCTCTCGGGGACGAGAGCAATTGCCAGGCAGACAGCAGCAATCGGTGGAGATTGGCAAATCACAGTGGCCACGGCCCTCTCTGGAGATGAGCGGGTTGGCCTGTGTTTGTCAGTGGGTTTGCGAAATGGGGCTTGTGGGGAAGAGCTGGGCATCTGGCAAACACAGATTTCCCTTGCTGTTACATGAGGACGCCAACTTCAAAAGCAGAGACCACATAATAGATAAAGGGAAACAGCCCCAAAGAGAGGCGGACGGAGCCCTCGGGTGCTGGTCTGATACCAACTGCTCAGACAGGGCCCCCGCGAGCCATCCTAAATCCCCATGCCCATTTGGAACGGGAGGTCCCCAGTGCCACTGCGCTGACCCCATTCACCCCGAGACAGCTCTCATCCATCACCCACGGAGCGGCCAGCTGCCTGCGTCCTCAGGGGCCACGTCTGTGCAGCCCCCCAGCCGATTTGCTCTTTCCAAGCAGTATCAGGTCAAGGGGTCTTTCAAGCAAGTCCCAGGAGAAAGAGATTTAAAATGACTCCATCTATTTCCCCCCCTCATTAAAAGACTCTGTGCTGCCCAAATGGTGCCCCATGACCACAAATTCAGATCAGGAAAATCCAAACAATCAATCCTATTTTCCAGGGCAAGGCTTAAAGGTAATGTAAATATGAAAACACAAAATCTTAGGAAAAACACCAGAGGAGGTTTTGCTACTGTGGTTGTGCCTCATTTCTCTGGAGAAGCATTACGCGAACTTGGATGGATGGAGGCAGGGTTGGAGAGGCGCATGTATATTTTGTGTTTGTTTTAGTTTGGGGGCCACACCCAGCTATGCTCCGGACTCACTCCTGGCTTTGTGCTCAGGGATCACTCCTGGTGGTTTGGGATCACGCCATAAGTGGTACCAGGGATAGAACCCGGGTTGGCTGTGTACCAGGCAAGCACACAGTACTATCACTCCGCCCCATGGGAGGCACGTGGTACTATCACTCTGTCCCACAGAGAGGCATGTTATTTTTCTACGGAAGCAGAAGTCCAACTCCAAACCTCGGCTGAGCAGAGGCAGCCTCAGAGGATCCGCTAGCTCTAGACACAAATGAGGACCCAGCTGGCTGCTGTTAGTTTTCTGAATTAAAGCAGGGATTCTTGTCTCTATCGACTCAAAAGACTTGAAGCGTCCGGGCCCTTGGAGCAGATAACAAAGAAAGGCTCAGGCTCATTCCATGTTCTATGCATGCCAGGCCGTGTTCTCCAGGTGTGTTGTAGCCAGTGGCACAGGGTCTTCATCTCTCCACGGGGAAGCTGGTGCCAGCCTGTGACGGGAACGTGCGTCTCTCAGCAGCAAGGTGCCTGACTTTCTCGTGGAATGTGAGATGGTGATGGGGTTGCTGATGTGACCGCTTGGGAACTTGCGTTTCTGACCAACTCCCAAGAGGTGCTGTACCTTGACTGTGAGCGTCCAGAAGGCTCCTGCCTGGGTCATTGAGGCAGGCTGGGCGAAGTGGGTCTCACCCCAGAGCCCACACGCACAGCCACGAAGCTGAGAAGCATGAGGTGAACACACCATCCAGCCCCGGGGATCAGTGTATGCTCGGAGCACCCCCAGTGGCACCAATGCCCACCACATCCCCAGCACCACCTCAGTGGGAAGAGGGGCTGGACCACAGGCATCCTTAGGCGACCACCAAACAAGTGGCCCCTTTATTGTCCCTTTATGAAGGTGACTCTAATTCCACTGATTGACTTCTCTGGTTAGACTGTCATCTGCAGAAAAGCAGAGCAACCATGTAAGACATTCGGAGTACAGCCTCACGCCGGAACCAAAGGCAATCCATCGAATTTGATCCTGGAAGATTGAGGAAGAAGCTGGAAGATCTTACAGAGCTTCTGGGTGTCATTTGGAGAATTACTTACAGTTCCATCAATGCAGAAGAGAGAGCATTTGGGGGCCTGACTCTGTAATTACCTAGAAGGAGATTTAGGGGAAGAAAGGGAAGAAGAAAGTCCTAGTCTTCGGCAGATTTGTCCCAGGATTTAAAGTTTTTCATAAAATGGTTATTTTGCTAACCCCTATTTTTATGATTCTCCACTGACTCCCGAATGACATGTAAAATTTTAGACAGCTCCGGGTCATGCCCAGTAGTAACTTCTCAGAGCAAAGCTTCCAAACTTCCAGCATTTTTTATTTATTCAGAACACATTTGAAAAGTTCTAAGAGCATTTCAGACACAAGTCCATTTCTTCCTTAACTTGTCACCTTTTTCTTCTTTCCTTCTGGAAGGTGGGACTCTGGAAGCTTCTCCAAGTTCTGGTGGCTTTACCTCAGCTAATGCTCCTGTGGTTGGTTCCCAGACCTACATCCCCATCAGCGAGCAGCTTGGAGGCCATCTGGCCATGCTGGTGGACGGGAGTGACCCAAGGGCCCCCACGTGGGAAAGGCTGCGTTTCCTTTGAGGGGTAGGAGGTTCTAGCATGGGAGATGCAGAGGGCACAGGGAGGGCTCATTTAGTCCAGAACGCTGCCCACCTACTCATCACTGCATCCCGCTGCAAAGGAGACCAGAACCCCCCAAATCTTCAGTGTCCTGTGACACCACACACAACATCACCACTCCCCACCAGCTCACATGAAATTGCTTCTGCATTAAAGCATTAACAGAGGCAAACAACAAAACCCGGTAATCCCATCAAAAGTGGGGAGAGAAGCCAGAGACAATTCCCTGAAGAGGATTGCCTGGGCAGCCAGCATGTGAGAGCGTGCTCACGTCACTTCTCACTAGAAAACAGATCACCAGTGAGATGCCTGCTCCCGTCAACGAGAACGGCACGTTTCCCAGAACACTAGAGCCCACCAGTGCTGGAGTGGGTGTGGTGAGAAGGTGGCACTGCAGAACCCTCAGCCTCTGTAGGCGGGAGTGTCCTCTGCCAGGCTCCCAGGGAGGCAAACGGAGTGTCCTAGAAAGCGAGAGACCCTCTGATCAACCCAGCGGGTCTGCTCCTTGGCATCTACGCCCCAAACACAAACGCGTTAATTCGAACAGGTTTAGGTGCAATTAGTGTGACAGCAGCACTTAGTATCACAACCAGGCTGTGGAATAACAACAGGGTAAGAGCCAGGCTACAGAAACAACCCAGACGTCTAGAAAGTCGTGGTGGATGTATCAAGCGGAATACTGGAGCTGTAAGGAAAGAAACCCATGTGGATGGGACTAGAGGGGTCATGATACAAAAGTTAGGTCAGAGGGAGAAGAATAATCAATGGGATGATCTCTCTCTCTCTCTCTCTCTCTCTCTCTCTCTCTCTCTCTCATTTGTGGAATAGGGACAAAAATTAAAAAAAAAAGAACAGGCAGTATCGAATGGTAACAAACCCTTAGCCTTGGAACACAAAACCAATCACTGTACAGTGGGGGTTGAAGGTGAGGGAGAAGACTAGGGGTGAGGGAGGGACTGGGGGGTCCTGAGCAGGTGGTGGGCTGAGGCGCAGTAAAGTCACTATACACCACCACCAGGAGCCAACACTGCAGATTCAAACCCCACATTGCAGGGGGAAGGCCCAACACTGCAACAGCCCTGGGGACCCAAACGACAGGGCCAGAGTCCGGGGGTCCTCCTGGCCTGGTGTGGGCTGCCGCCCTGGCTGCTTTCACCCCCGGCAACACACCTGCCCCCTCCTGCTGCAGTAGGACCACCCCGCCCCCCACCCCATCTCTCCTCTCCTTACTCCTCCATCCCGGCCCCACGGAACACTGGATTCAAATGCCCACTCAGCAGTCTGACTTCCTGGGGCTCATGCTATGGGCCACCGAGCACCCTGGCCCTGGGTGAGGCAGCCACACACGCAAACCATTCCCCGGCCCGTGTGCAAAACCAGAGCAGGAGGCTGGCACAGAGATGCTTTCGCGGGGTTATTTTTTTATATTTTTAATGAAAACCTTTTTTGTATTTTTGGGGGGTTTTTTTGGCTTTATTTTGGGGCCATACCTGTTGGTTCTCAGGGCTCACTCTTGACCGGACTCAGAGGACCGTGTATGGTACCGGGGTTCGAGTGGGATCAGCCACAAGCAAGGGCAGTGACTCACATCCTCACTGTCACTCCAGCCCCCGCGCTTTATGTTCTGAGCTGAACCTTGTGGTAGCCTGGTGATGAACGCAGCCCCGTCCCTTGCCCTCAGCTGGCAAGTCGGGGAAACACCGTGTGACAAACACCCCGTCAAAGTCGGGATGCCTGTAGTCCCACGGAGCCCAGGACAGGGAAGGAGTGGCTAGCTCTGCTCCAGAAACAGTGCTCAGCCTTCTGGAAAGGAAGGGCAGACACTTCTCTTACTTCAAAGATCCACCCCAAATATGTCAGACTGGCAAAATACCCAGCTGTGCAAAACTCCTTTTTGACTGTGTTTTCGCGTACAGCTTTGGAAAAGCACATTAGAGTAGAAATGTCTTTGTGGGTAAAAAAAAAAGAAAAAAAAGTCTAGGTAGAACCTTTGTGCATTTTTTATAAAAGCTACTTTAAGTTGATCTCATCTAACTGTCAAAACATTGTCATTTCAGGGATGATTTCTGTAAGGGTCATCCTGATGGCTGTCCACCACACAGAGAGCTGCACACTCAGGCTTAGAGTCAGTCGTGCAAGTAACATGCACTTTTTTTAGGCACTTGAGATCCCATTTAAGATTAAATGAGAATTAAGACTGAAGTTGATCACCTCGTTTTGTCAGTGGGTTGGCCTGGCTGATTTGAATTGGCCAGGTGTTACCTCATTTATAATTTCTCTCTGGAACTACATTCAACCACTGGCCAAACAAACAAAAACTGCTGATAAGAACATATTCTCTAATAATCAGAATGCATTTATAGTGTGTATCCAGAGCTCAACTCATGAAAGCAATTTCATTTATTTAATAGACTTTCCTTCTTAGAGCAGTTTGAGATTCTCAGCAAAACAAGCAAGAAGAATAGAGTGTTCAGAGACCCACCTTCCCGGCACATACAGGCCTGGCCGACTCTTCAGTCTCTCACCAGAATGGAATGTTAAAACAGAGATGCCAACCAGCCACCGTCATCACCCAAATACTGAGCTGGCATTAGGGTCTGCAGTGGGAGCTATACCCCATGTGCATTCACATGTGTGTAGTGGCCTTTGTAAGCATCGCAGGAACATACAAGTTTTACATGGCCCTGAAGATTCTCTCTCTCCTCTCACTCTTTCTTCCCTGGTACCCAGGAAGGCTCAGAGTCATGAATGCTGGTGATGGGTCTGTCCCTCTCCTGGGTCCCTGGTCCCAGCAATCTTTCTAACTATTGATGCTGGAAGAACTAGATATTCACTGCAAAGAAAAGAAAACATAAGAATGTGGATGAAGACCTCACTCCTCTTCACTTATGAACCTAAATATGAAATATGAAACTATTTAACTTCTAGAAGAGACTATAGGACAAAATCTGGATGATTACAGGTGTGCCCATGACTTTTTTTTCTTTCTTTTTTTTCTTTCCAAACATAAAAGTGCAGTTGTGATCCAGGACGACAGAACTGGTGAGCTGAACTTCACCAAACTCACTGACTTTTGACCTGCAGAGGATACCGCCAAGTCAGGAGAAAGCATGCCAAAGTCCAGACCTGGAAAAAATATTTGCAAAAGAAAATCTGACAAAAGACTATTATCTGAATATATGAGACTTTAAAAAATTAATAATAAAATGAACAATCTGATTAAAAACGCGTCAAAGACTAGAATAGATATGTCACCAGAGAAAATTCAGACAGCAAATAAGCACAGGAAGGTCAACTCGTATGTCATCTGGGAAACGCACTTGGGACAGACAGAGGACAATGGTTACAGCATGGCGAAGTCCAAGCACTGGCAGACGCACAAGGAGGCGGAACTGCAGAAACGTTTACTGACTGCTGGTAGGAAGGAGAGCTGGCAGCCCCGTGGGAAGCCCCCCGGCAGTTTCTTACAGAAGGAAGCTCTGTACTGTACTCACTCTCACGCATATGCACACGGGTGAGCTGGAAAAGTGTCCAAGAAAACCAGCACAGACACATTCATAGTCATTATCTTCATGAAGATACAGATAAAACTAAACTCTATCCACAACGCAGCCAGGATGGCCTTAGGTAGAACACAGACTGACCATGGGTCACCAGACAACAGTCTCCGATTTGCTGTTAGTGAGAAATGAGTTACCAGCTGGCAAACACTGGGACAGGCTGAGGTGCATCTCACTGAGTGCAAGAAGCCGACCCAAGGCCTGCAGCCTCTGATTCCTGCTCTATGACATTCTAGAAAAGAAGCTATGATGGAGCAGGGACAGAGCCAGCAGGGGCCGGGCTCCTCCTGCACTGACCCTGGGAACTGCCCTGGGACACCGTGTACAGGACTTTTCACAGCACCGTCTATTCTCAACTCTGCTGCAGTTCCCCTGGGGATTCACCTGACCATCTTTTCCCCAACTCCAGTGAGCCCCGGGTGGGCGGGGAGATGTTCATTCTCTGCTTCTGTTTCTCACCCCGGGAGCTGTTCTGGCAAGGGGAGGGGTCCCTTGCGTGTCTGAGTGGTCAGTGCACTTGATGGCAGCAGTGAGAGAATAAATAGTCTTTTCTCTTCCTGCATCCGAGAGCCTGATCTCACCTGATAACCAGCACTGCAGGCAAATCAGCTCTTTGCAGAAACATGAACATAACGCATGGTTCAGCTGTGGGTACCCTGGTACCCGGAGGAGCCAACTCAACATTTAATAATGCAAAAATGTCCCAGAAGTCTCATTTTTATACAGTTAAAGGTTTTGAAACAATACAACTTCTCACTGTCAAGGACTGTGCTGCTCAAAGCAAGACTTCGAGCATTACTGGGCGGCCTGGGGGGCATGCCGACTAGGAATTCTGACCCTCAGGCACATGCAGGCAGAGGGGCTGGGCGCACTCAGGTATGCCCAAATGCCTGAGAACCACTATCCAAATAAAATTCAAATGGCTCACTTCAGGCCTTTTCTTCCTCTTGAGAATCATACCACACTGGGCCCAGAGAGATAGTATAGTGGGTACCACATTTGCCCTGCACATGGCTGACCCATGTTTAAACCCAGTACCCCACGTGGTCCCCAAGCACTGCCAGGGTTAGTGTCTGAGCACAGAGCCAGGAGAAAGCCCTAAGCAGAGCCATGAGCGGCTCAAAACTAAATCAAAACCAGAAAAATGTAGCATACTATGCCCAAGCTTCTGGTGCAAACAGTGTGCTGGGGATTAAGGGCGCCATGCCAAGGCTTCTGCTACGAGTCCAGTTAGGATATTCTGCCCAGAGGTGACCAGCCACCTCTTCTTCTCTAGAAATTTCCAGGAGATACATCCCCAGGTGCAGCACAGAATGCAATTTACCCTCCAATCTGAACACTCCAGAAACACTCCAAAAGTTGAATCTATTCTGTTACATTTCAGTTTGGGGGAAAGAACCTTCCGGTACTCTTCCATGTACGTGTGCTGTACATGCTCAATCCACAGCCCTGGTAAAGACGGAACTGTTCTAGCTGCTGTAGGGTCTTTGGTGTATTCAAGTTTTATTCCAACCTCCCTTCCTCCCCCTGGCCGAACTCCAGGCAGGACCCATGAGTGTAAGACTGAAACCCCTGCTAGAGGTGACCGCCCCTCAGAGTGTGCTGGGTTCCAGGACCTCTGTGCCTCTACCCAGCCGTCGAACCAGAGTTCTGGTTTGTAGGCTAACCATGTAATAAGCTACCCCTGATAATTCTTCAGAACACATGACTCACTGCTTAAAGACTTCCAAACTGTCATACATATTAAAAAATCATCATATGATCATTAATTAATCATTAATCACATATATACATATGTAATTATATAGTGTTATATATTATATAAATCATATTATTATTTTCAGTATTTTCTTCCCACACGGCAGAGCCTGGCAAACTACCCTTGGCGTATTTGATATGCCAAAAACAGTAACAATAACGGGCCTCATTCCCCTGACTCTGAAAGAGCCTTCAATACGACAGCATTGGGAAAGACGAATAAGGAGAGGCTGCTAAAATCTCAGGGCTGGGAGAAATAGAGATATTACTGGAGCCCGCTCAAGTAAATTGATGAACAATGGGCCAACAGTGATACAGTGATAAATTATATCATTTAAATGCTGGCTGACTTCGACCGTGAGTGTGGAAATGTCGAACTGCAGCTGAATCTCACCAAGACAATGTTCGTGAAAAATGAACTAGTCCCTGGCGTTCCATTTGCTCTCACAAAATGAATATCTCCAAATGTAGCAGCTATGTGTTCCTAGGTCGAGAACTCAACATGAGGAACGACTTGGCGCCAGAACTGTGCAGGAGGAAGAGAGCAGTGTGGAGTGCCTTTAAGAGTGTCGAAGAAATAGCTAAGAGGACGAAGAACCTCCAGCTCCAGGCACATCTCTTTGATTCGACTGTTCTTCCTGCACTAACATACACCTCAGAGACGTGGGCCCACAAAAACAGGGTAAGAACCCTATTCAGGTCTCCCAAAGAGGAATCGAAAGAACTATGTTTGGAGTATCACACTTCACTCAAGTGAGAGAAGGAATCCAGAGTTCCGACCTCCATTGATGATCGAGAATCAGGGATGCTGTCTCGTTTGCCAAGTTGTTGAAAATCAGATGGGCACGACACTTAATGCGATTTAGAGCATTTAGACTGCTGGACTAGAGCTGTTACCGACTGGATTCCACAGGATGTCAAAAGGACGCATTGCCACCCACCTACAAGATGGTCAGACTTCTTAGTCAAAACCCTGAACAAACGGGTTCAGGCTCTCCATGTTCCTTGAGCGAGCAGATGCCATTGGGTTACACTAGCACATGACAGAGACAAATTTAGACATTACTGGTGCCCACTCGAGCAAATTGACAATAAACAGGATGACAAGTGATACAAGTGATATATATGTATATATATATTTTTTTATGTATATATATATTTTTAATGTATATGTATATATATATTTTTTATGTATATATATATTTTT
>JAOXYA010358192.1:0-18199 GCA_028565675.1 Sorex palustris
GACTTACAAATTTTTGTGCTTGTGTTTCAATTATACAATGATCAAATACCCATCCCTCCACCAGTGCCCATTTCCCAATCCTGATTTTTCAAAGGATTGCCTCTGAATGTAAATATTAAAAATCCTATTTTCTGATCATCATAGATATTGACTTCACTCAACATGATACTCTCCAGATCCATCCATGTAGCACCACATTTCATGACTTCATCGTTTTTTTTACTGCCAAGCAATAGTCCAGTGTGTATATGTACCATAATTTCTTTATGCAGTCATCTGTTTTTGGACACTTGGATTGTTTCCAGATATTAGCTATTGTGAATACTGCTGCAGTGAACATGTGCAGATGACTTTACTGCACTGTACTCTTAGCCCTTGGGACATAGTCCCAGGAGTGGAATTTCTAGGTTGTATGGAATCTCAATTCCTAGTTTTTAGAGGACTGTCCATATTGTTTTCCAAAGAAGCTGGACCAGTCAACAGACCCACTAGTAGTGCAGGAGGGTGCATTTTCCCCATCCTTATCAACAGTGATAGTTGTTGTTCTTTTTGATGAATGCCAGTCCCTGGTTTGAGATGATATCTCATTTTTGATTTGCATTTTTCTGATGATTACTTAGAGAATTTTTTATATGCTTCTTGGCCATTTGTGTTTCTTTGATGAAATTTCTGTTACTCTCTTATCCTTATTTTTTGATTGGGTTGAATGGGTTTTCCTTGTAGAGTTCTACCAGTGCTTTATGTATCTTGTATTATTCTTTTATCAGATAGTAGTGGGGAAAATATTTCTGCCAGTCTATTGGCTGTCTTTATATTCTGGTTATTGTTTCCTTTGAGAAGCAGTAGTTTAATTACTTTTTGTTCTTCTATTTTATTTTTTCATAATTAAATTTTTAATTTAATCACCACGAGTATCAGTCATATAATGTTTAAACAACCATCCCTTCACTAGTGTACAATTCCTGCCACCTGTGTCCCCAGTTTCTCTCTCTCCCACTCCCTACCCTGACCCCAAAGCCTGCTTCTATGGCAGTTACTTTTCTTCTTCTTCTTCTTCTTCTTCTTCTTCTTCTTCTTCTTCTTCTTCTTCTTCTTCTTCTTCTTCTACTTCTTCTTCTTCTTCTCTCTCCCTTATTTTCCTTTTCCTTCTTAATTTGAGGTAGCCCCATTTGTTTGTATTTGCTTCTACTTGCTTGGTCAGTGGCAATTCTTAAAGATGCCTCCAGTTTCAATGTCATGGGGGGGGGGTTCTGCCTATGTTTTTCTTTATGTACCTTATAGATTCAGTTTTGATATTAAGGTCTTCAGTCCATTTAAATTTAACTTTTATGCCAGAAAGAGGTCTGAGTTCTTTTTTTTATGTCGCCAACCAGTTTTCCCAACACCACTTGCTGAAGATGATTTACTTGCTTTATTTCATATTTCTTGATGAACATTTCTTGTTTATCATAGATTAGCTGACTGTACATCTGAGTATCTGTCTCCTCGATGCGCAGTAAAATAGATCTGAAGATACCTCCCATTATGATGACACATCTGCCTTTTGTCCTTCTTTCAGTAGCACCTTGGGCTGACTGTGACAGAGCTAGAAGATGGACAAGATTAGCACCCAATACTCTCACTCTTCCCTAAGCCACCCTCATGTAAGGAGCAAGGACAGAGATCTTGACCACCTTGAAAATGGCCTTGGCAGGTAAGACAGACTTCTTTTTAGACTTGTGAGAGGTTATTCCTGATTCTGATCTATACTCACAGAGAAAGACCACGAGCAGTTCATATGTGTAACTTGATATAACCATGACCAAACTTCTAAAAGAGACCCCTAAGCTTCTTTTTTTAAAAAAATTTTTACAAGGCGGTTCACAATATTTGATTACATTTAATATTCAAACACTAATACCACCACCATTACATCTTCCCACCACTAAATTTGGGATATTTCCATTTCAAGCCCCAATCCCTGTCCCAAAGCACAACAGAAATAATATATTTTGTATTGTCTGTTATGGAAAACCGCTGAAAATGCTACAAAAAAGTATTCATAGAGGAGACAGTGTGACTATTGTTCTATTTTGGCAGGAGCCATTAAGATATTCTTTAGAATATCACTAACATGTTGTTAGAGGTTGAGTGATGTAAGCTTTAGTGTATATATATCTGAAACTATGTATATGTGCATATATATACATATATATTTTCCTCTATGATTTGTTGCCTACTATTTGAACCCCATCAAATGTAGTGTGGTACTTATGGAGAATGTGTAGGGAGTGTCTTAGGACGTGTCACTGGTTCAGGAATATGTTCACTCATATGTGAGGCTCGGCCCAAGCATGTGGGGAACGGCCTTGAGTGTGGTGGCAGTTGGGTTCTGGAAGTTTATGGATGCCAGGGCTGGGTCCCTTGGGGTGGGGAGGGCTCTCACCCAGACCCCTCTGGGGTGTCCCGAGTGAAACAGCCTGGCACGGAGTCCAGTGGCATGATTATGGTGGCATCATAGACCCCGAAGCTTCTAATAGGAAACCCTTCTGTAGTTGTTTGTTCTTTATTTTTTCTACCTGCTTACCCCAGATCAAGCTGAGTGAGGGATCTGTCCTCTCCAAGCTTCTGAGGGGGGAATTCTGGAGTCAGGATGCAGGACAGCACTTCCATGTCAGGCACCCTCACACACCCCACACTGGGTCTGTGAAGACACTCAGTGAATTCATCTGTGGGATTCAAATGAAATCAGTGTAGGATAAGAAGATGCACATGCACATGGCACGTGTGGCTCCCCACCCAACCCAGTTCAATAAACATAGTGGTCCTGGATGACTAAGGATCTTTTTTATTTTTTTATATTCTCATCAATGTTACCATAAAATGATGTTGAATGAATGATACTACTTGAAAACCTGTTGCACATTTTTTTAAATTGTAAGGGCCAGATAAATGCACAATGGGGAAGGTACTCACCTTGCACCTGGCTGACCTCGGTTCCATCCTTAGCATCCTGTATGACACCCCCAAATCCAGCAGGAGCGACCCCTGACCACAGAGAAAGTAGTAAGCCCTGAGCACCACTGGGTATAGCCCCCAAACAAAAATTAAACAACAAAAAAATAAGTTTCATATTATTATTTTAGGAGGGGAGAAATGGTATTTGAACCACCAGAGAAATAGTATTTGAACAACCAGAGTTGTTCAAAGTGCCTCAAAGTGCCAATTCTTTTAGAACTTTTTCAGGAGAAGTGAGTATAAATGTGCATCCTGAGATAACAGATGTCTCATCTCTTAGAGATCAGGGTGCTGGGCACCCAGTCTGTGCTGAGTGCTCCCTCAGAGGGAAGTGTTTCCTGCTACCTCAGGCATCCCCACCCCTGGACTGACCACCCCTTTGGAAGCCCACTTTTAGTTTTCTTTTCAAATGACTGGAATAATTTTCTCAGTAAAAAGAGATAAAAGATGAGGCACTTCGTTGGGATGAAAATGTTAAGCCCATGTCTGAAAATACCCAAAATTAAAATGTCTTGAAGTTCTCTGATTTATTTAGATCTGTTTCATGGCTACAATTTTAAAGACTGTCTGGCATATTTTGAAGATAACAGACAGAGAAAGACTTCAGAACTTGCTCTAGAGAATGGCCGCTGGGACTCAGGGTACTCCACATCCCAGAGTAGTCTTTCAGTCTAGCTATTTTAGGTGTGTTGGGGGAATTGGGTATTGTGTCCTGTGGTAGATGTACCTTCTTGGTGCTGCTTGGTGCTGCTCCCCAAGTGGAACTCGAAGCAATTATCACCAAAGTAAACTGGTCCAGCACACTGCCCCCACACTGATGAATGGCTGGGACTTGTACTCCCTGTCCCACAGGGCCAAGGGCTGTGGATGCCAATTATTAAAGGCTTAGGAAGAGAAGGACAATAAATAGGGGTCCTAGTCTCCACCCTTCTAAAAGATCACTGCTGTTTATTCTCGTGGTCCAACATCACCAGAGGAAAACTTGCTACTCCCCAGATGCAAGTCAATGAGCAGCTCCTCTTCTGGATGGACCTTTCTCAGAGACAGAACTTACCTGCAGGACACCCTGAAAGTCCTTCCTACCACCAAGCAGCAGAGCGTGTGCCACACACAAAACGTGGTCCTGACTTGCAAAGCAGTTGCTTAGTCGTGTGGTACTAGCTGCTCTTGTTTGTGCTGATTACCCATTTCCTGAGACTTCTTCTTCCAGGCCTGATCAGGATCTAGAATCCCAACTACAGACCAAGGTCCTGAATCCCTTCCCCCACCAATCCAGGCCCTGCATTCAGCTGCATGGTACCCCAATCGCTCCTGCCTCCATATTTCCCTGGAAGATTTGGAGCTCCATTATTACACTGATTGCCAACAGTTTCTCCCTAAGTCCTACAGACTTAAAACAGCACTTTAGGGGCTGGGGTGACCACTCCAAAAGCTGAGGTGAGGTGCAATATCTGTCATGCTTGGGACTCCAGATTCAATCTCCTGCAACACACGGCCTCCCAAATGCCACCAGGAGTGGCTGGGGTTGCTCCCGCACCAGGCTTCCCCCTACCTGCGAAAGACACCTATCTGCTAAGCAGTCAGTTTCTATGAGGAACAACTAATTGGGTTTGATATTTAAATGCCTTCCTTCATTCCTAGGCATTTAATGAGGATCCTAGCTCTCCACAGCTCCAGGAAAGATATGAATGTAGAAGACGTGTCCTTTGGGCAGTAGGACACAAGATCAGAGATGCACGAGAAAGAATAGACCCCATGAGCCCCAGGAACTTCCTTCCACTGAATGAGGTTCTCCAGGTTCTTCCAGACTAAATGTGCTTTTAGACTTGAATCTCTAGGAGATATCTGAATCCATGTGAAATCCATGATTGGTCTCTGATTTCCTTTTGATGACTCCCATCATGCAGGAAGGGTGTCAGATAGTCAGCCCAGGCTCCTAACTTGCCACTCTGCTGCCTCCCCCTACAGGCAGGTTTCCTTGATTCAGCCCACAGGAGTCCTAGGAGCAGCCCTGCTTTGAAATCTGAGGTGCACTCTGCCCTCCTCATCAGTGCACCAGTCTGCTGTCCTGGGCATTGATTGCTTTACAGCTAATGCAGATGGATCATAACAAACAGAAACCAAAGAGCAGATGCTGGGCCGGCTCCTAGATGCCAAAGGAGCTACTGGGAGGGGCTGAGGGTGACAAAACACCCCATATTTGGGTATTTTCCAGGTCCATGTCCTGGAAGTTTTCTAGTTTTCTAGCACTTAATTATGCCCATGTCCCCTTTCACCAGCCGATGGGATCCAGAGCTGAAGAGATGGACTCCCTTGTCCCCCACCTCCTCTTCCTACTGATCTGGCAGCTGTAGAAGGTGGTTTTTATCAGACAGAGAATAATACAAAAGCCAGGAAATCATCACTTCTGTGCCTCTGTGGGATTCTTCTTGGAAGAAGATGTACACGTGGTGCATCTGGGTGGATCAGAGGCATACCGCAGGGCTCATGTCCTGTTAAACGTTTGCTTCCTGTGAAAATAGAGTAGGCACCTTTATAAAATATATGTGGCTTTAAACTGGAATAGAATGGCATTCAAATCTCAGTTTGTCCACGTGGCTGCGTGCCCTTGGGTAAGTTAATTAACTTCTCTGCATCTCGGTTTTCTCGCATATAGGAGGATCACTATGTAGATTAAGTGCTTGCTAGAAGCACATAGCAGAGGTCCAGGGGTAATCAGTAAGAGGTATGCAGTCTGTATATCTCACTGGTGGATGAGATGGAGTCAGAAGGAGAGGCCACTGCATTCCAAGGGTCTCTAACCATGCAGTGACTCAGATAAAGAAAAACATCCAGTACATAGTTTTAAAAAGTCAGTTGTACATGCACAAAATAAGAACTTCTGGCTTAGCCACATCTGTCCTCTAGGACTTTGGGTTATGCTTACCAATTGCAAAGAAGCTCACAAATGTTTCTACAGACCTTTCAGAAGTATCAGGGTGGTCTGTGTCCCACCTGTCAGGTAAGCTGACCATGGAAGTTCAGAGGCTGGCAGTAGACACTTGAACTTGAGGCAGGACACAGGGGTATACTGGTGATTCCGGTGTGAAGCCAGGAGTGGCACAGATGTACGTGGCCTTATCACTGACATAGGAAGATGCAAGAGGAAGTTGCCTGGCTCCACGTGATTCCAGCAGAAGCAGTCCTGCTAGGGGAAGCTGAGGGAAGCAGGGAAGAACCTACAGTACTTTTTAGAGAAAGGAGATGGGTCACAGCTGGTGGTACCCAGGACTTATTTCTGGCTCTCTGCTTGGCGATCGTTCCTGGCATGATTTGAGGGACCATATGAGGTGCTGGGGGTCAAATCTCATGCAAGACAAGTACCCTGACCACTGTGCTATCACTCCAGCCCCCTACAGACCTGAAGATGAAGCAGTTCACGCCAGCTGCTGGTGGTGGAGGGGAGGCTGCCAAGGGCATTGGCAGCACAGCAGCAGGGGCTTGGGACTCTGGCCTCTAATCACTCTCTGGGGAGGCAGAACTCTCTCCCTGCATTAACGCTTGCCTTGTCTTTCAAGCCTGTGGCCACCTTGTTAAGAGGTTGATTAGGTTGAAACAGGTCATGTGAAAAAAATCATTTGTCTTGCCTAGACTCTTCAAGACTCATAGAAAAATGTACAAAACCCTAGAGGACAGTGCCTGGATGGCTTCTAATGAGGCAGATCAAGCATTATCCTCTTGAAAAAGAAAAGAAAAGAAAAGAAAAGAAAAGAAAGAAAAGAAAAGAAAAGAAAAGAAAAGAAGAGTGCTGAAGAAATAGTACATCAAGTCGGGCATTTGCTTTACATATAGCTGATCTAGGTTTGATTCCTGGCACATTATATGGCACCCCAGAGCCCTGCCAGGAGTCATCCATGAACTTAGAGCCAGGAGAAAGGCCCGAGCACCACCAGGTGTGACCAAAACAAAAAAAAAGAAAGAAAAGAAAAGAGGCCCAGTACATCAGTCCTATTCCAGGCAGCTCCACACCCACGGCTCTGCCTGTGTGCTACACTCAGTGAAATTGAGAGCTTTGTCCTATGCGTGTTCATGCTCTTCACCTCGATCAGCAGAGGTGAGATCACCACCCCAGTTAGGCTTGTGTTGTAGGGGACAGAGTTTAGGATGTGGCCAAACAGCATGCTGGATAGATTTTCATTTGCAAGCACTAAACCAACACAAGGAAGATTAGACCAATTCCAAACAATATTCTGGAATCTTCCTCTGCTGGAAGCCAGAGAATTTCCAGCAAATCCACCAGACACTGTTTCACCATATCACTGTCATCGCGTTGTTCTTCAATTTATTCAAGCTAGTGCCAGTAACGTCTGATTCGTCCCAGCCCTGAGATTTTAGCAGCCTCTCCTTATTTGTTTTTCCCAATGTATTGGAGGCTCTTTCAGGGTCAGGGGAATGAGACCCATTATTATTACTGCTTTTGGCATATCGAATATGCCAAGGCTAGCTTGCCAAGCTCTGCTGTGCAGGTGGAATACTCTTGGTAGCTTGTTGGGCTCATATATATATATATATATATATATGTATATATATATATATATTTCTCTATGATTTGTTGCCTATTGTCTGAATTCCATCAAATATAGTGTGGTAATTATGAAAAATGGGTATGAAGTGTCTTATGATGTGGCCGCGGGTTCGTGGCTGTGAGGTCCGGAAAGCAGCCTGGAGCATGGCGGCAGTTGGGTAGTGGATGTTGGCTATAGGGGCTGGGTCCCTTGGGGCAATGAGGGCTCTTGAAAATAGCCTGGCGCGGAGGCCAGTGGCATGGTTATGGGGGCTTCACTTTATACTCCCATCTGGTAAGAGCAGCCGTGAGTTCTGGAGGGTGACCAATGAGGAGATTATCTGGTGCCGGCAGGGTGTGGCTTATGGGTTATGACCCCTGGTCACCAGGCATACACCCTAATAATTGCCCACTCAGGAACCCACAGCTGCACAGTGGGCAGAATGCTTCTTGAAGGAGGTAGCATTTGATCTAGCCTTAGAAGACAAGATTTCAGAGGCTGGAGGGGTAGTACAGTGGGTGGAGTGTTTTCTATACATGTGGCTAACGTGGGTTGGATCTTTGGTACCCCTATGATCCCCTAAGCACCACCGGGAGTGATCCCTGAGTACAGAGCCAGGAGAAACCTCTGAGCACTACCAGGTATGACCTCAAACTCCCCCACCCCACCCCCACCCCGCAATAAAAAGAAGAAGAAAAGACTTCAGCATGCAGAACTGTGGCTAAACCAGAATCCTCCTCCTGCATTCTCCAAGCAGGATCAGTTTTTCTGTTTGAGATGGCAAAAGTGCCTGGACCTCCCCCATCCTGTGCTCTCACAAGGACCATCTCTGTTGGCTTGTTGCCTTTCATCTGTCCCATGGCAACAGTTGGACACACACTGCCTTCCAGGCTCAGGCTTGCTACAAAGGAAAGGCCACATTTATCCTAAAACTCAGATGTGCAGAACCTGAACTTGAGGGCAATCCCTTGACTGAGATTAGTGGAGGCAGCTCTCCTCATTAAGCAAGGCATCTGGCATCTCATTCCTGAGTGTGTCCAGGAGGTGGAGAAGCTTAAAATCAATTTAGTATGCTGCATATTTGATTTCCTAGGACCCACCGGCCGCATGAAGAGACGTCAGCAGAGCCACAGCAAGGAATCGCCATGGAGATCAGAGGGCTGGCCGGATCCAGAGAAAGCCCCTTCTCTGGCCCAGGGCCTGCCAGGTAAGACTTGCCCTAGCCAGGAGGAAGAGGTAGGGGGAAACTGAGAAGGAAAGAAGGCACTTACCTCTCAGAAAGAAGTTGCTATGACTGGGTTGGAGAAGAAAAGGGCAGAAGCAGAGCTGGTGGGAACCAGTGAGTCATTTCTGGGCCAGGAGTTCTGAACTCAGAAAAGTCTAAGAACTGCCTTTCATTTATAAAATATCTGCTTGCTTGTTTTTGTCTGTACCCACAAGAGTTTGGGGGCTATTTGGGACATGGTGATCAGGGGTCATTCCTGGTGGTGCTTGGGGACCTTATGTGATCCTGAAGATAGAAATGGGGGCTAGGCCTGTATAAGGCAAGCATCTCAATTCCTGTAAATCTCTCTAGCTCCTAATTGAAAGGGTCTTAATAAAGGGTAATAGTAGGTTAGTTGCTTAGTTGTGGAACAATTCATAAAACAGGACAAGATTGAGAACAAAGACCCACCAGCCAGCAGCGAGAGGCCACAGGGTGGGCTGCAGAGACACAAAGCACAGTAGCATCTGCTGGTACTCAAAGGCGTGGCTACAGGGGAGGTGGCCCACTGGCAGAGCACTTGCCTGGAAAGCCTCATCTCTGTCTCCTTGGAGAGGACATCTGCACTCGGCTGCAGTAGCTGGACCACCTCCAAAGAGTCTCTTCACTTTTTCTAGCCTCCTCTAGCAACTCATCTGTCGGTGCCTACCTGGACTGCCACCCTTGCTTCACCAATGCTGGGCTGTGATTCCCTTTTCCACAGATATTTTGGAAGCAGAATAGTTTTATTTAAGCCATAGGAGAGATAACATGAACAAGAGAGTCTCATGAAGTAGAGAAATAACTGAGCTGGGGTGTGTGTCACTCTGGAGTGGAGTGTGCTTCTACCCAGCTTTTGAAACAATGCTGTTTCCATTCATATGGTCTATGTTCTGCAGGTTTTAGTTAAGATTATTTCAAATAATTAACTGTTTCTTCTTCACAGTTTTTGTGGTAAAAGATGATCGTCATTTCCTTCACTGGTTTATTGTAGCTGAACTTTTAAGTAATATCTGGTATTTTTGTCTTATGAATAAAATATTCTCATGGGCTAAAGAGATTGCGCAGGGGTTAAGGTGCTTGTTTTGCATATGGCCAAGCCTGATTCTATCCCTGACATTGCATGGCCTCCTGAGTGATGGCAGGAGGGACTCCTGGCATGGAGCCAGGTGGAGCCCCAAGCACTGCCATATATGGCTCCCCCAACCCAAATGAAATCAAATCAAATGTTGTTCTAAGGCTCTTTGCAAAGAATAGAACAAGCTGGAGAGATAATACAGTGATTAGAGCACTTGCCTTGTATGCAGCCAACTAGGATTCAATCCCAGTACCGCATATCTTCCCCTGAGCCTGCCCCCCTAGCACAGAGTCAGGAGTAATCCCTTAGCACTACCAGGTATGTTTACACACACACACAGAGAGAGAGAGAGAGAGAGAGAGAGAGAGAGAGAGAGAAGGACAGAGACAAAAACAGAGACAGAGACAGAGAGAGGGCACCGTTAAACCAACTCAGATTAGAGGTGTAACTGACACAGAGCATGGTATAGGCTAAGCTACATTCATGGAAATGGAGATAGGGAGCTGCAGTTTCATGACCTTTGTGTTTTTTTCCATGTGCCTTTTCTGCTTCTGGCTTTGTCAGCTCAGTAGAAATACAGGCACTGGCTGAAAGTAACCTTCAACCCATGGCCTTGGTTGACCCCCACCCTGCACCACCACCTCCAGGTCAGGGGCTACAGTGACCTGCTGCTTTTGGCCACAGAGAGGAGTGTTCGTCACTTTGTTGTCCCACGGAAGTGATGGGTAGGGCAGGAAGTGTCTCTACACTGGATGTTTTCTCTAGTAACTTCCACTTATTTCCTAGGCTGAGATCACTAGAGTGTGAGTAGGGTTAAGGGGGCTTTGAGCTTGTTTTGCTCATAGTGTAAATGGGATCTACTCAGACAGCAGAAGCCAGGTAGATAAACCAGACACAAGAAGCAATTGGGTCATCCTTCCTATGACCCTTCTGCAGTGACAGGGAGATAGGTGCAGATCTGAGAAGGTCTTCTAGGGGAAACTACAGCAGAGAAAGGCTCTGAGGCTATGCATAAGTGCTGTCAGGCCTAAGTCCCTGGCAATGCCTGGCTCTGGAGGGGGATCAGGGCAGGCTGCAAAGGAACTTCTGGGTGAACCTAGAAGAAACAACAGATCATGGAACACTGAAACAAGGGCTGGGGAGAGAATCCATCTGATCTTGTCTTCACATTTATGTGTTGGTTGGTTGATTTGGAGAATCTGAGCCATGCCCAGGAATGCTCAGGGGCTATTCTTGGTTCTGTACTCAGGGATCACTCCTGACAGTACTCAGGGACCATATGCTATGCCAAGAATTCCAACCATGGGGGTAGGGTGTTTGCCTTGCACATGGTCGACCTGGGTTCGATTCCCAGCATCCCATATGGTCCCCTGAGCACCACCAGGAGTAATTCCTGAGTTCAGAGCCAGGAGTAACTCCTGTGCATCGCCAGGTGTGACCCAAAAAAAGCAAAAAAAAAAAAGAATTCCAACCATGGCCAGCAGGATGCAAGGAAAGCACTTGACCCAGTGTATTATCTCTCTGGCCCTGGTGCTTGTTAATAGCATCACATTTGGAAAGAGCTCAGTCATATTAAAGAGTTCCACACAGGACCCTGGGATGAGAAGCAGGAAAGCTTGCTGCTGCCCCACTTGTAAAGCAAGTGCCTCTAGAAGGATGCAGGTGCTAGCAGAGCAAAGCCACATTGGGTAGGGCCTGATGGAGGAAACTCTACCCCGGGTGCAGGTGCCAGTTGGAGCCTCTAGGCGCAGGTACCATGTCCTACCAGTCCTCTCTATTCTCACTCTGTCCCCACAAAGGGCTTCCTGTACCCTTCAGGTCCACCTTGCCTTCTGTCTGTGCCATTCAGGCTATCTCGCTTCATCATCTCCATGCGTGCGTGGGCCGCTCGGCATCTGCACCAGGAGGACCAGAGACCTGATTCCTTTCTGGACCACTTTCGGGGAGGCGAGCTCAAGGAGGTGTCCAGTCAAGAAAGCAGTGTCCAGCCAAATGTGGGCAGCCATGATCCCCCAGACAGAGGGAGAAGGTAAGGAACCAAAATGGAGGACAGGTCGCGGGCCTGGGACCACTGGCTGTTCGGTCTGGTAAGGAGCATCTTGTGGGTGGCCCTGAAGCACCGGCCCATGAACCACTCATTGAAGGTGTCTAGGGGCAACA
Organism: Sorex palustris; assembly: GCA_028565675.1. Lineage (NCBI taxonomy): Eukaryota > Metazoa > Chordata > Mammalia > Eulipotyphla > Soricidae > Sorex > Sorex palustris. Next base: position 12,023 of record JAOXYA010358192.1, read on the forward strand.
ACGCATGGTCTTTATAGTCCCCATCAAGTCCAAATAGTGGGGCAGGAGGGGAAACCATTTGAGCAGAGCCCCCGCCTTTTCTGACCACTAATCCCACCCAACAAGGTGCCTTCAGGTGGATAGCAGGGGATCTCAACAATGTTCTCATCAGCGGAGAAACCACCATGATGCACCTTGTTAAAACAAAATAAAACATGAGATTTTAGATCAGTGTTGTCTGTAGAGCGTGTGGACTATGCACAGGCCTCGAGCTGAGTCCTCAGTCACGTGTGGGTCCCCAGCAACACTGAACCCCACACAGCATCACAGCACCCACTGGGACCCACAACCATCAGGCAGAGAGAAAGAGAGAGAGAGAGAGAGAGAGAGAGAGAGAGAGAGAGAGAGAGAGTTTTCCAGGGTAGGAGATGCTGAGAGACAAACCCTTGAACTCTGACCACAGAGCTGAGATCGCCTGAGGGAAGCAGAGCATAGCAGAGGGAACTGGTCCCATGGACAGTGGGTGAGGGAGCGCTGCAAGGACTTTGGGGGAGAGCACATTGTGGCAGTTTTGGTCCCCTAAAACATATAAACAGTTGCACTTGTAGACTAATGTTCCTTCAATCAATTAAAAATAGACATTAAAAAAGTCAAATCACTAGGAACTCTTATACCACCAACCCACATAATTTTATCATTAGCCTCTGGGGGTACCCACACATTTGATTCCTAGGGCTCTGTCCATTCTTCTGGGTAGGGACCCATCCACATTCTGGGAGAGATTAAGAACCACAAGGCTGGAGAGGACTGGGCAGAGGGGCAGCTGGACAGATAGTATAGGGGTTATGACCCTTGAACTGTTCTTGGTTCCATCCCTGGCACCCTCTATGGTCACCTGAGCCCCTCCAGGAGCGATCCCTGAATACATAGCGAGGAGTAAGGCCTTAGCATCACCAGGTGTGCCCCCCTACCACAGATAAGTAGAGATCAACAGGGGACCCCCTCCTCGGCCCCACAAACTAATGGATGTTCACTCAGAGCCTCCTTTCTTGAAAAAGATCTTGAATTCTGGCTGAATTCTCTAGGTAGTGCCAAGATTTCTAAGATATAACAAAGGAAACCAGCCTGGTCACAGCAGAACAGGTGGTCCCTGTATAATTGTAGAGAAAAGTACTGTTGGTTTTTGTGCCACATGAGCCAAAGAATGCTCAAGTAAGGGTATCTCAAAAGGGTCCAAGGGTCCTAGGGTTGGGTGACTATGAAGGTTCTGAATTGCCTGGGAAACAGACAGGATATATCTGCCTAGTTTATATCTGCTTGGGGGAGATAGAGAGGGGAGGGATATTTTAATTTGTGATTACACAGTGAATTGTACAATGTATAAGAAAGTAGGGATGTCTGTTGAACTGTCTTACAATGACTATGCTTGAAGCATCCAGTTCAATCACCTCGCTGGGGACCTATTGGCCTTGGGACTTCACTGTGCAGCCTAAATGTCACAGGAGTTTAGATGACAACCCTGGGGTTCCCTGGGCTGTGAAGGGACCTCAGAGGGTCTCTGTGCTAACCAGAACATGTGCAGAAAAGCAAGGGATCCTGCCGGCAAGTCCTGTGGTCTGTTCAGGGCTTACCCAGGGACACAGAGGGTAGAAATTTGAAGATGAAGAAGCAGGCAGAAAGATTTCCCTGCAGTTGGTATCTATGGGCTACAGTTCCCTGGGGACAAACATAGAGCTTCTTGATTTGAGGGGTCCATGATCTTGTCCTCCACCTCAGACTGTAGTGATGGCTGTGTTGTCCATGGGCGTGGAGGATGGGGACGGCAGAATAACCACCTGGGACACACAGTCTGAACAATCAGAACAGAGTTCAGCAGCGTTATCAGATGTGGGACAAGACTAGACTCCTCAGGCCACGTCCCTTTAGCAAAGCAACGTGTCCACAAAGGCAAGTCTTAGTGCTTCTGTGGGTCTGGTCTTGGAAGACAAGGGGCAATCCAGGAAGCTGAATGGGGATTTGATTGCTCAGGAAATGTTCAGGTTTAACCCGGAAACACACATTTTGAGTTGCAGTGGAGCAGGGGCCAAAGGGGCCAGCCCAAGCATCAGAATGGCAATAGGTTCCATGCTCAGCATCGAAAACAGGTTGTTGTGAGCATCAGGCTAGAGTGTCACCACTGACCAGCATTGGTTCCCGTGGCCTCCAACAGTGACAACCAGCAAGGTCAGCTGGCTTTCTTTTATCTGTTTTTTTTCTTTTGGTCATGCCCCTTGTTGCTTAGGATTTACTCCTGGCTCTGCACTCAAGGATCACTCCTCATGGTGCTCCATGCTTGGGGGACCATATAGGGTACCGGGAATTGATCCCAGGTCAGCCGCATGCAAGGCAAATACTGTACCTGCTGTACTAACATTGTGTCAAAAGTATGTGTTACCATCTGGAACACATGGGCGGCTAGACCGTTTCCTCCTGAACACAGGACTGCACAGGTCAGCTTTAAATCAACACGCAGCAGCATGTCAAAGCATCCCATGCCTTCTAGCAGGCTCTCCTACAGATCAAGGGAGGTGGTCCCTAAATAGGTTTTTTTTTCCTTTTCTTCTTTAGTGGAGAGGGAGATAGGACATATCTGATGCATGCAAGACCTGCACCTCACCTGCATCACCAGCCATGTACCCAGACCCACAACCCTGAAATTTTGAGATAAATGTAGGGGGAAGAGGGTAGGGGACATACCCAAACTGGACCACCTCTATCCAGGGTTTGCTTTTGCCCTGCACAGCAGAAGTAGCAGCTGGTGTCCCTGGGAATGCTCTCAGAGTCACACTGCTGCAGATCAGGTGGCAGCTTGTCACCACAGCTGAGTGTCCACTTTGGTGTGGAAGATGCTGGACCAGATTCTGCTGAGAGTACCTGGGGTCTGGGTTTAATTTTCTGTGCCCCTCCTAGCACACAGCACCCTACCCAACCCAAGGTTAAGCTGCAAGAAATCCAGCAGGGTCTAAATCCGGGCTGTTGATGGGATTCAGAGCTAATCCCATGGATTCAGAAGCCTGCGTTTGTTCAGCCAGGGCTTCATCCTCTCATTCCCCAAGGCATTTCCTAGAGCTAACTAGTTACACACAAAAAAAGGTTTGTCCCTGACTATAAAATCTCTGGGCCTTCTAAGTGGGTCTCAAAGCAGGAAGATGGGTGTGTGTGGGGGCGGGGGGCTGGGGCATGGAGGATGGGGATGGCAGAATAACCATCTGGGACACACGGGTTGGAGCAATAAGAATAGAGTTCAGATTCCCAAGTTGCTTTCTTTCCACCTCCCTGCAGTGACTGGCCCCTGGCCAGGGCCAATGCCAACGCCAGCAACAACTCAGAGAAGGAGTGAGTACCTTCACCCAGAGCATCTTCTCCCAAAGATGCCTGCCTTGCCTTTCTCCTTAGCTCTTCCTCTCCTCGTCCTCCCACACCATCAGCCCTTTCTAGAATCCAGTTTCCTTCCTCGAAAAGTATCCCAGAGACGAACAGGAGAGTGACCATCATCTCTTCATCTCTTTCTCTCGTTTTTCTTGACTAGAAAGCAAAGGTAGAATCAGATCAATGCTGTAAGCTATGACATCCAATATCTTGAAATATATGAGAGAATTCTTGACAGAGCTGAGGGTTTTTTCAGAATAAACATGCAGTTTTGCCTCAGGCATCTACATGCCAGTGAAGGGTCCTTGTCTTAAGGTCAATTTGAGCCAATTTGGAGGATGTAATCAGGGTGGGGAAGGAGATATAAATATTTTCAGAGAATAGCCTCTTGAAACCATGACCCAAGGTAATTACTTTCTATCACCAGATGCTGAGATAGCAGACCAGTTTGATGTTTGAATTGGCAAGTACTAATGCTGGCCCAGGGAGAGAGCCAGTGTGTGTGTGTGTGTGTGTGTGTGTGTGTGTGTGTGTGTTGGGGGGGGTGTTGTGTGTGTGTTTATGGGCATGTGTACACCATCTTCCAGTCTTCTTTCTGGAATAAATAAATACTAAGGGGTGGGTAGAGATAGCATCCAAGGAGTTTAGCGGGGAAACCCACTAATACCAGCAAAAAAAAGAAATGTCTATTTTTCTTTTACTTCCAATTGGAAGAGAAATGTGCCAAGCTCTTCTTCTTTTATTTTATTTTAATTTTTTATTGACTCACCATAAGATAGAGCATTACAAAGCTGTTCATTTGGGTTTCAGTCATTTAATGTTCCAACACCCATCCATCCACCATTGTAATTTCCCAGCAGCCAAGGTTTTTTCTTGTTACTTCTCTTTGTTCCTCTGATATAGCCTCCCACACCATTACCTCCCACAGCTTTAGTTGCATTAGGTTTACATAAATTTTGAACACCAAGTCCAGAGACAAAAATGCCAATACACAAGAAAAGCGAACTGATTTAATCTGAAGAACACTAGCTCTTGCAGGATGTGCTTGATTTAAAGTTAAACCTAATATTAATACCCCCTTGTTATCCTGCTGTTGACTCTCTCCCTCGAAGAAAGGATCATAATACTGGAAATACCTCACTGTGGTCCTCATGATCCCTGGGCTTCCTTGGGGGCTGGGATGTGGGCAAGAATGGAGGTAGATGACTGCATCGGTTGGTCTCTTATAAATCTTTTTCAGATGAGCTCATGAGTCTACATGGCATTTAGTCCAGGACTGATACAAAATTAAGGACAGTTCCAAACAGGGCCACCTCAGGAAGAAGATATAAAAATCATTATATTTTGTTGTTGTTTTGGGCCATACCCAGCGATGCTCAGGGGTTGCTCCTGGCTGCACTAAAGAATCACTCCTGCTGGAGCTTAGAGGACCATATGGGATGCCAGGGACTGAACCCGGGTTGACCTTGTGCAAGGCAAATGCCCTATCCGCTGTACTATAGCTTCAGCCCTCTATGCGAATAATTCTTATAACCCTTCTCCCAATTCTACCACATCCCTACATTTTCATTTCATCCCTGTGTTCTGCATCATTTCTTCCTCTGTGATCAAACTATTTCCAATCCAAGACAACATCTTTACACAGGTCTTTTAGAAAAGTGTTGGGTGGATTCAGAAATCCTGGTTGTATTCTGGATGTGCTGGGTTTCTCTCAGCAGGTTGATAGACAAAGGAAAGATCAAAACTTCTAATCAAGGGCTACAAATCCTGGAAAGGCAAGCTGAGCTTGTGACTGACACGGAACAGGAAAAAGTGTGCCAAATTAGCTTGTGTGCAGTGCCCTCTGCTGGTGCTTTGGTGTTTTAAGACTTCAGCAAAAGCCAAGGGACTCAGCCTCACTAGATTGCAGAGGACTGAGGACAGATGAGGGCTCTTTTTCTTCTCCCTGAGCTACCATAATAACTTTTCATTCTTACTCAGCTTACCCACACATGCATATTGCTCCAAACTTGGAAAACACAGAAAAACACTGGGAAGCACACACTCACAAAAGTACGCTTTAACAATGGAATAATGCCATTATCAGAAATAATCCTTCATGGGGGCAAATAGCCTTCCAAGGTCTTTCTAGGCATGTAAATTGAATAGCTATATAGATTGCATTTTATATATAGGTTGAGCATTTGTACTTCAACCGGGCTGCCTAAGAGTTTTGTGAATGTGAGCAAGTTATCTGACCTCTTTGTATCTCAGTTTCCTGAGTAATAGTTTTATCTTGTAGTTATATAAGCTTGTGTGAATTTTAAACATGTAGTTACAGATGAATGCTTAGAACAGTAACCAACACTTAATAAGTGCTCAATAAAGATTCTTTTTGTGGCAAGTAGAATTCTTTAACTGCTCCCCCACCCCAAAGATGTCTTTTTCCTAATCCCAGGGACCTGAGAACAGGTTAGGTGATAGGCTTTCTTCTAAGATCCCATTTCCTGAGTTATTTTTGGAGGGGAGCTCCCAAACAGTGCTTGGAGGCCACTCGTGGAAATATTTGTCTAATCAGGCCAGAGAGTTTAAAGCTCAGGCCCAGCTCCTAACTCAAGCATGGAAGATCCCTGAGTGATCCTGAGCACCACCAGTCATGCTCTGTTGTTGAAAGGTACCTGGTTTGAGAGAATTTGTTGTGGTGGCAGTAGAAAACAACTATAGCTACTATTTTAAACACTTCTTGTCTACATTTGCCTAAGCAAAAATATTAGAAACATTCCCACACCCAGCAAATATTTTCCACATCAT
>JAOXYA010358381.1:0-18198 GCA_028565675.1 Sorex palustris
CAGGCTTCAAGATGGGTCGGTTCTCGTCCACTGCACTTCACAGAATCATGTCTGAGAAACTCAGCCTGATGGACTCCCCCCAATGCCTGGAATTGTCACGGGAGATCCCTGCCTGAGCGGGCCCCTGGCTCACTTGCTGGAGTCAGCGCAGCTGGTTACCCCTCGTCCATGCAGGCTACAGAGTCGCCTTCGTCCGTATGACAGGTGGATGGACATGACCCCCAGGGGCCTCCTGCTGGGCTTTCCCTCTGCCATGCACTCACACGGTTTCCTCATTTTGGCCGTTGCAAACGGTGGCTGTTGTAACAACTCCCTCTCAGTTCTTTTCCATCTCTTCCCCTGGGTCCTCTGGTAGTTTTCTTTTTATTTTCTGGCGGACCCTCAATGCTGTGTACCTTAATGTCCGTGTCCTTCTGCCTTCCCGCCCACCATGGATCAGGGTTCCCGGCCCAAAGAAGCTTCTCAGGCCTCTCTGCCCTGGTGGCCAGCCCCAGCCCCTATTTCAGCACCCAGGAAAGCTCCACTCACTCTCCAGGTGAATTTTTTTTTTCTTTTTTGGGTCACACCTGGCAATGCTCAGGGGTTCCTCCTGGCTCTTCACTCAGGTATCACTCCTGGCAGTGCTGGGAGACCATATGGGATGCCGGGGATTTAACCCAGGTCAGCCGCATGCAAGGCAAACACCCTACCCACTGTACTATTGCTCCAGCCCCCACAAGGTGAAGTTTTATGTGGTTTTGTTCTTTGGGCCACACCTGATGGTGCTCGGGGCTTACTCCTGGCTCTGCACTCAGGGATCACTCTGGCTCAGGGGAGCATATGGGATGCCATCAAATAAAAATAAACCTGGATGGGCTATATGCAAAGCAAACCCTACCCACTGTACTATCTTTCTGGCCCCTTGTTTTGTTCTTTAGTCTCAGCCATCCTCTTATTCAGCCACCCCTACCCCCGTGCACCCCAACCCTGCTATGTCCTACATTCTCAGGGAGCATCTGCGTGTGCTCCCTGAGAAAATTCACCCACGGTGCTCATTGCTTTCAATACTTTATCTCACCAACCTTAACAGCACCCCTCTCACTATATTAATCATTTCTTATCATCCCCCAAGAAATTTGGCCTTCTGAGATTTAGCCATTGACCTAGCTTCCACACTGGAGCTGGGACTTTTTTTAAAATTAGCTAACTTTTTTAAAATGAAAGAACTGTGATTTACAAATTATTGATGGTTGAATTTTAGGCATATAATATTTTAGCACCAATATCACCACCAGTGTCAAGTTCCCTCCACCAGTGTTCCCAGATTCCCTCCCCACCCCCACTTCCTGTCCCATCTCCGTCTGTCAACTTGACAGGCACATGACGAAGTTCCAGTGGTTTCAGCTTAGATCTCATGTTTTCAGTGTTGTGGAGTCTGTGATTTGGACATAAGGCTCTACCCCTCACCCACATCACCAGTAGAACCGAAGCCCTGATGCGTTACCATTAACCTCCCATTAACCTCCCATTCTCTTCTTCCCTCCTTAATTTCTTTCCTTCTCTGTTGGAGCAGAGATTTGAATTGAGCTATTTTCCTGCATCCAGATCACTGATGTTCCTCTAAGTTAACTTTGATTTTCCTACAATTGTCTTCCCAACTCTCTGAGGACTGGGACTATGTCTTTATATTTTTAACTTGTATCCTTGAGTTTGGAACAATAGTACTTGAGGGAGCTTGCCTTGCATACAACTGACTCAGATTTGATCCCCGGCACCCCGTATGGTCCCCTGGGCATCACCAGGAGTGATCCCTGAGCACAGAGTTAGGAATAAGTCCTGAGTACTGCCAAGCATGCCCCCCCCCCAAACAAACCAAACAAAAACTTGTATTTTCCATTCAGTCTGGCCCTTATCTTGGGTTCTAAACGACTTGTATTTGATTGGTTGAGTGAGGTTCTTGTTCCCTGGCATTTCAATGCAGCCAGGCCTGCAGAGTTTAGAAGATGCATTGATTATACGGAAGCTTCTAGGATTACCAACTCCATCAGTACCATGGCATATCTATCCTTTGAAAGCATGTATCTTAATGCTTGTTGTTTCCTGGGGCCATAATGAAATCACCCTGGATGACTGCTTCAGAGGTTGGACAAATCATCAGATAAGCCTGAGGCTGATGGATAGCAGTAACTTATCCATCATTGAGGCACCTCCAGCACTCTGGAGAGAGACACAGCCTAACAGCTCTCTTGCTCTCCCAGCTGCCGCCTGTAAACAATTTAGAGAACCCAGAGACTGTCAGGAGGACACCAAGGAGGGGAGGGAGGTTTTTAGAAAACCACATAAACCAAGTCACATTTCCCACTAATTTAATATCCTCAGGAGCTACTTACGTGTAAATATCTCTTCCTTCCTTCCTTCCTTCCTTCCTTCCTTCCTTCCTTCCTTCCTTCCTTCCTTCCTTCCTTCCTTGAATCACCATGAGCCACAATTACAAAGCTTTCATGTTTGATATTCAGCTATACAATGATCAAACACCCATCCCTCCACCAGTGCAAATTTTTCACCACCAATGTCCCCATTATCCACCGCCCCCCTGTGCCCCATCCCAGTCCTCCCCCTGCCTCTATGGCAGACAATTTCCCCGATACTCTCTCTCTACTTTTGGATATTATATTTTGTTCGAATTTTCCCACCACCATTCAAGCCTGCCTGCCAGGGCAGACACTAGATCATTTATTTTCCATTGCTCATTTTGCATATCATGAGAGGCCGGCATGCTTCTGGAATTCTAAGATTGTAAATGGTTGGGCTACAGAGACATCTCTGTAGGAGCTAATCCATTTTGGGATTCAATTGGGAATCTCTGGACCATGGTTGTTGGTGTGTTAAGATGGCGCCCGGAGGCAGATTTGTGGGAGTGACATCTGGCATCAGGAGCAGACGGGGAGCTCGGGAGGGACTGCCTGACCCCACTGCCGCCAAGTAGCTTGGAGACTTAATTCTGGAACCCGCATACCTGGGCCTTGCTTGTGGAAGTTCTTGGTCACTGGGATTCCATCTGGAATAGGCAGGGAAACTGCACCTACTCCATCTGAGGTGCCCCAGTGAAATCAGCTCAGTATGGGACCTGGAGAAATCTCTGGCACTGTGGTGCCTTCCGGGACTTGCTGCCGTGTCAAATATCTCTTTCCAAGCTGACCTTTGAGAGATTCATTAAAAAATTAATCCCCCCCAAAGATCTATTTGGGCTTGGCAGGATTTTTGGCCCCCCTTCCCCGCATCATTTCTTTGTGCATCCATCACATGCATCTTTGATACATCCATCACATGTATCTAGCCTGAGAAAGCATGTCTCGGCCCCTGTGTGCTTGGATTCTAAGAGATCATAGAATCAGACCCATCCATTGGTCATGCCCTTTTGTTGTCCTGCAGAGGATGGGGGTTCAGGAGGGGGAGGTGCCCGAGTCCGTATGTTGGTGGAGAAAGGAGGTCCCCAGCGAGGGTACAAGGACCTGGGGTTCTTTTCGTTTGGCCCTGAAGTTCATAGTCCAAGGATTAGAAAGGGCTGTGCTGTATGGGTCTGTGTCCTTGCGTTAGTCGCTGGAGATCAGCAGGAAGGGATCCAGCAAGTGACTGAGCTTTGGGGGTGGGGACGGGGCGCTTAGAGAGCTGCTTTAATGTGGGCGGTGGCTGGGAGGTGTGCAGGAGGGGCTTGAGGGACCCCTCCTCCACGAGGGTCTGTGCAGGTGCTCAGCTGTCTGGACTTTAGGAGTGGACGAGGAGCATCACCTGAAGAGCATCAGGGCTGGAGTCGGCCAGGGTGGAAACCTTTTCCTTTCAGCCTGATTATTGCGAGATCTTTGGAAAGACCCCCCTGCGTTCTTTCCCTTATGTGGGGCCAACTTCTTACTCCAGACTGCCTTGGGTCTTATTTCTGAAACAGCTGCTGGAATGAGACCCACTTCTGGCAATGCTATCAGAGACCCTCGGCTGCTGTCCTCGGGGGTCTGGTACCCTTTCCTGCCTTTCCCTGTCCAGCAGAATCCCTTTAAGCGGAATCTCCTCTTCTCCCGCAGTTCTCCACAGAAACGTGGGGTCCCTGAAGCTGACGCAGAGAGTTCTGGTCCCTTAGCCGTGCATGTTTTGCTCCTGGCTGTTCCCCATCATCAGAGGGACAGTTTTCCAATGAATATTCCTCCAGCACATTGACCCAGTGCTTGGCAGGTTCCTGTTCAGCAGCTTTCTTGGTTCTGTTTTACAGATAGAAGCGCTGGTGAAGGACATGCAGAACCCAGAGTCGGGAGTCCGAATGCAGAGCCAGAAGGTCCTGGTCACCAGCGTCCCTCATGCTATGACAGGTAATAGAGCGCGAGGTCGAATCGAGGACTGACACCCACTATGTGCAGTGGCTGGCAACATGTCAAATGCAGCCCTGGGATCCAGTTTGACCCACAGCCTCTACTTGCCGGTTAAGTGGGAGAGGAAAGCCGTGTACCTACAGAGGGGCGGCCTCTGGTTCTTTCCATGCTGCCTTGTTTCAAGATTGTATTGGACCCACAGAGCTAAAACTGTTGGCACTCTTGCCCTTTGGAGACTGAATTTGGTGATTCTGGGGACCATAGGCTTCTTCTGAGGTCAGAAGTCCACTTCTCTTGCACACAGCTGACCCAGGTTCAATTCCTGGCACCACATATGACCTCTCTCCCCACCCTGAAGACCCACCTGGAGTGATCCCTGAGCATAGAGTCAGGAGTAAGTCCCGAACACAAGTGGGTACAGTTCCCAAATAAAACAAAAATATATGAAGGAAGGAAAGAGGACTTGGTAAAGCCATTCCCCATAAGATTGTTTTGTTGTTGTTGTTTTTCCTTTTTGGGTCACACCTGGCGATGCTCAGGGTGATTCCTGGCTCTGCACTCAGGAATCACTCCTGCAGTGCTCAGGGAATCATATGGAATGCTGGGGATCGAACCTGGGTCAGCCTCATGCAAGGCAAACACCCTCCCCACTGTACTATCGCTCTAGCCCCCCTCCCCTAAAATTGTTTTCAAGCACTTCTGTTCTTTTTGTGAGTGTTTGCCTTGGTTGGATTTTAAGGACATCAGGTCCTGTGGAAAGATACTCTTTAGGAGGAAAGAATTGATTCCCGTGGTCCCTGCCCCTCTCTCCCTTTTAATTCCCCAGATACAGACCCTGAGAACCACCCACCCTGGGAACACGTGGTGCCTGAGGGATTGAGAAGAGTCCCCGGAGGAGGTGGGGGCCCGTGTGAGTGTCAGTGAAAGTGGACGCGACACATGATTGTGACCCAGAGTTCAGCCTGTTGGAGCAAACAGTTCTCCAGGCTGGAGCCCCGGGCTCACCTCTGTGCTCTGCTCCTGGGAGCCTCATTCTCGACTCCACCCACCGCCCTTTCCCACGAAAGGCGCCCTGACTTGGCAGAGCAGGCTGGCTCCCGCCCTGCTCCCCCGCAGCTCCCTGTCTGCCGCCTGCGCCTGCTCGGAGGAGGCAGGTGTGCGCCTCTCCTGCAGTCTGCCAGGGAAATCCATTTGCCTCGCTGGAGCCAAAGGGAATTTGTGGGAATGCTCCAGGGCAGCTCTCAGGAGAAAAAGCAGAGTCTTGGGGCTGGAGTAATTGGACAGTGGGGAGGGCGTTTGCCTTGCACCTGGCCGACCCAGGTTCGATCCCCGGCATCCCATGAGCACTGCCAGGAGTAATTCCTGAGTGCAGAGCCAGGAGTAACCCCTGTGCATCACCGGATGTGACTCAAAAAGAAAAAGAAAAGTGGAGTCTTGGGAGCCAGTCGTGGTAGAGGCTAGGAACCCCAAGGGGCAGGCCTGGCAGAGCAGAAAAACAGCAGAGGCTTCTGCTGTTGCTGTGGTGTAAGATGCAGAGACTCCAACTCTCTCTCTTCCCTGCGCCTTTCTGCTCCTGACAGATATTCACTCATTCGATTCATTATTATTATTGTTTTGGGGTCACACCTGGTGATGCTCAGGCGTACTCCTGGCTCTGAACGCAAGAATCACTCCTGGCAGGCTCGGGGGAACCTATGGGATGCCAGGGATCGAACCCAGGTCTGCTGTGTGCAAGGCAAGTGCCTCATCCACTGTATTATAATCTCTTCGGTCTCCATTCATTCTATTTTTTTTTTGTTTGTGTTTGGGCCATACCTGGTGGTGTTCAGGGCTTACCACTGGCTCTGCACTCAGAAATTAATTACTTCTGATGGAGCTCAGGAGACCATAGGGGTTTCTGAGGATTGAATCCCTGGTTTGCTGAGTGCAAGGTAAATGCCTTATCCACTGTATCATCTCTCCAGCCCCTAAAGTTCATTCTGGTCTGAACTCTCCGTTGGACTGGGTGAGCTCTTCTGGTGACCTCTCCTTGACTTCCTCTGGGTCACCCCCATGCTTAGCTGAGGTATCGGCACGGGGGGGGGGGAACGACAGTCCTTATATGTCCCTCCCTGGTGCCCTCTGAGGCTTGGTCAGTAGGTTGAATGCAGGGGGTATCTCCTTTTGAGGTGGTGGCTCGAGTTTTTGTTTCTTTTTTCTTTTTGGGTCACACCCAGCAATCAGGGGTTACTTCAGGCTCTGCACTCAAGAATTACTCCTGGCAGTGCTTGGGGGACCATATGGGATGCTGGGAATCGAACCTGGGTCAACTGCGTGCAAGGCAAATGCCCCACCAGCTGTGCTATCGCTCCAGCCTTGAGTTCCCATTTATTTATCAAACTCAGGGCTAGCAGACCAGAGAGCTAGTGTCCACAGGTCAGGTGCGTCCTTCGAGCCCCGCCAGGAGGGATCCCTGAGCACAGAGTCAGGAATAGGCCCTGAGCACTGCCAGGTGTGGCCCTAAAACCCAACCCCCCCAACCAGAAGCAGGACCATTTGTCTCTGTCCACACGATTGACAGCCGGGATGAGCTGCAAATTGCACTGGAGCTGTGGTCAGCAGGCAGGGAGCTCCCTGGAGGAACTTGTGGCTTCCTGCACGGGCGGCTAGCACCCCAGGAATGTTAGGGGAACTCCAAGCACCCTCTGTGTACCCCTTTGGGGAGAGGAGATGCCAGCCTCCTCAGCACCTGGCTGTCCATGTGCACCTCATATCCAGAATGTGACATATGCCCGTGTTCTGGGTGGGGGCGAGGCTGCCCTCACTGCCGTTTCCCCCTTGTTTCTTTAGCCTGGGGGTCATGAGGTCAGTATGGAGTGGGGAGGGGCAGAGGGACGGTGGGGGTGAGCAAGCTCCAACCCTGTAGACTCAGAGCAGACAATTGGGCTATTTCTCAGTAGACCCAGGATGGCTGGGGACTTTAGGGGGCTGGTGGGGAGCCTGAGCCGGGGGCCGCAGCGTCAGCACAGACCCTGTGACGTAGGAAGCAGAGGCCTGTTAATCTCATTTGTTCTATTTCAGGAAAGCCCATTACTCCTCAGGCGAGAGAGCTAATCAGTCAGCCTGGGCCTCCGTTTCTTGTCGCTTCCCCACTGGCTAGCATTTAGAGAGGCGAGGAGTGGAAAGTCTGAAGCACCCCCTTGTTGAGATTTTTTTTTTGACCTGGTTGGGGTGGGGGAACGGCATCTAGTGGTGCTCAGGGCTGACTCTTGGCTCTGCATTCAGGACTCACTCCCAGAGGGCTTGGGCACCACCGGGGTGCTGAAGATGGACCACACTGCACAATATGCCAGTGCCGCTCTGCTATTATTGCTCCATCCCCCTGCCCCCCCCCCCCCACTGTGGGATTTTCCAGGAAGGATTTCTGCTCCTCAGCCATCAACCTGGAGTGCAAGATGCTAAAACCACCCAGAGCAGTTACTGTGGGCATGTGGGCAGATGGTTGGTGGCAGGACATTGGTGCTCATTGGGCTGGGGAGGAGGGGATGGATCCCAGGATCACAGCCCTGCCCTGAGCCGCTGGAACCCTGGGTGTGAGTGGGTCTAAGAAGCGCCCCCTGCAGGTGGCAGGAGAAGTAGTCCTCCGACATGGCTCCTTCTGTGGGCCTGTGCCCAACGTGCCCCCACCCTCCCCCCAGGCATGGCTAAAGTAATTGGTTGTTGGGAGGTCCCTGGAGACACAGCACAACGGGGAAGGTGCTTGCTTTGCACATGGTGGGAGTCCCAGGTTCAATCCCTGGCATCCCATCCGGTCCCCGGGGCCCTGCCAGGGGTAATTCCTGAACATAGAGCCGGGAATAAGCCCTGAGTACTGTTGGGTGTGGTCCCAAACAGAACTAAAGCAAAAATGTGGCTGTGGGTATGTGGAAGGTGGTGTCTGAGTCAGGCTCATGGTTCCAGAGCAGTGTGCCTCCTTTCTGAGATGTTGCTGTCTTACTCCTACTTCTGGGACCAGAGCGCATGGGTCAGAAGCTTGGAGACCAGGACCCTGGTTTCCTGGAGTCCTGCAGCGTCTCTGGTCTTTGTAGCTGGACTTGGCCTGTCCCCATCTGAGTCCTTGGAACACAGGTTGGAGGCGGCGCCTGTTCTCTACAGCCCTGATGCCGTCCCCGGCTGCCTCTGCATCTTGGGGGGTTCCCAGATGGTGCTGGGAAAGCCTGGGGGCTCCTCCTGGTGACTCTGCCAATAAAGCCAGTGGTTCAGGGCTAGGGTTGAGGGGTGCAGCGTTGTTGGCTCCCTGAGGTCTGGATGCTTCCGGAGCTGTAGCTGGGGGTGCTGGGTGCATGTGTGTGTGTGTGTGTGTGTGTGTGTATGTGTGTGTGATGTGTGTATATGTGTGTATATGCATGTGTGTGGTGTGAGTAGTGTGGTGTGTATATGTATGTGTGCGTATATGTGTGTGGTGTGTGTGTGTATATGTGTGTATGTGTGTGATGTGTGTATGTGTGTGTACATGTGTATATGTGTGTGGTGTGCGTACGTGTGTATATATATGTGTATATGTGTGTATGTGTGTATGTGTGGTGTGTGTATGTGTGTGTACATGTGTATATGCATGTGTGGTGTGTGTGGTGTGTATATGTGTGGTGTGAATATGTATGTATGTGTGTATAGTATGTGTATGTGTGTGTACGTGTGTGTAGTGTGTGTATGTGTCTGTGTATGTGTGTATGTGTGTGTATTGTGTGTATGTGTCTGTATCTGTGTGTGTATGTGTGTGTGTGGTGGGTGTCTGTGTCTGTGTCTGTGTATGTATGTGTGTGTGTGGTGGGTGTCTGTGTGTGTATATGGGTGGGGATGGGGAAGGAGTCTCCGGGCTGTACCTGGCAAGGGGACCATGTGGTGCCGGGGAATGCAATAGTGTTGAGGTACACGCAAGGCGTTTGCTCCAAGAGATTGATCCCTATCTATCTCTTCAGCTCTTCCTGTTAATATTTTTTGTTCCCAGCCCTCCTTAGACCCGGAAGGTCCAAGGTGAGACTTTGAGTGGAGGCCACCTTCCATGTGTCGAAAGTCATACAGCAATGTGCAGAGAGTTACTGGAGTATGTCCTTTTGCCTGCTGCTTTGGCAAAAGGACCTTCTACAACTGCTGAAGCCAGCATCGAGTGGACAACCCCCAGCCCTCCAGCCCTGGTTCTGAGCAATTCTTATGGGTCCAGGCACTATCCAGAGCCCCAGGGATAGTTTGGGATGGTTTGCTTTGCTCCTTCCCCACCTGCCCTAGTGTTAAGACTTGGTCTCTTTGCTTTCTAATTGATGAATGATAACCCATGAATGTGTTATAAAGTAAGACAAGAAATGTCCCCAGGGAGGGATTGGAGAGCTAGTCCAGGGGTTAAGATGCTGGCATTGCATGCAGCTCACCCCCAGCCTGGTCCCCGGCACTGCAGATGGTTTCCGGAGCCAGGAGTCAGCCCTGAGCACCTCTGGGTGTGGCCCTACTCTCCCCCCCCCAAAAGACAAACAAACAAACAAAAACAAAAAAGCCACTGGAGAGTTAGTAAGTGTGGGCAGGGAGGGAGGGTAAGTCAGAAATCATCCAAGACCATGGACGGCCCTGGGCTGTAACATCTGGATTGAACCTACAGGGGCTGGGGGCATGCCTGGAAGTTTTGGACAGAGCAGGATGAGGCTTCACTAAGCCAAGAAGAGGCCAGTCGGGCCCCAGCGTGGCGGGGACGGTAAGAGTCCGAGGGGTGCAGGAGACTGATGAAGGCCTCGTGCTTCTGCTTTCAGGGAGCGATGTTCTGCAGTGGCTTGTCCAGCGACTTTGGGTCTCCAACCTGGGTGAGTGTTTTTCTCGAGCCCTTGGTGACTAAGCACTGTACCAGACTCTCTGAGCTGGAGATTAGGCCGACGCGTAGCTTATGTCTCTGAGAAATGGACCACATGTACCCCACCCACCCCCTTCCCGCATCAAAAATGAAGGCACAATAACTGGGGGACAGACTCCTGGGTGTTGTGTCCTCTCAAATATTGAATGCCTGTCAGTCATGGGCGAATGGGGAGGAGTCAGCCAAGAAAGGCTTCCTGGAGGAGGTGGTGCTTCCCTGGACCAGGGAATCATCCCATAGCAAGAAGCAAGGCCTTGTGAGCGGGAAGGGGTGCTCAGAGGGTCTGTCTTCCCAGAAGGAGAAACACGCCAGAGCCATGATGTAGAAATGGGGTGGGCATGGGGCGTGGGGAGAAGTGGATTTGGCTGGCCAAGGAGAAGAGTGGGAGGTGGGGAGTCCATGGGTTTAGCTGGAGAGAAAGAGAAGCAAGAGGAAGTCAGAGGGCTTTGGAGCGGGCAGCATGACGGATGATCTTTGATTGGATGTTTGGCAGAAAGAACCTGGGTATGGGGCATATACAGCACTTGCCTTGCATGCAGATGACCCAGGTTCGATCCCCACAACCCATAGGGTTCCCTACTGAGCACTGCCAGGAGTGATCCTGAGTGCAGAGCCAGGAGTAACCCCTGAGCAACTCTGGGTGTGGCCCCCAACAAAAACAAACTAAGAAAAGGATGCAGAACCTGAGTAAGGGCATCACACTAGGCCCTGGAGCAGGAATACAGGGAGGGTCTGGGCTGTGAGTGAGTGAACCGTCCAAAGAGGGAGGGTGGAGACCAGGGGTCTGGGCTAAGGGGTGGATGTTGGCTGGGTCCTGAGGCCGGTGGGCCTGGGAGCCCCGAGGGATGGAGTCCTCTCTCTGGGATGCAGAGACAGCTATGGTTCCTGGGGCTTCTGAGGAAGAACCAAAACAGAGTTTGTCTTTAGTTCATGCAAGCCCGGAAACAACACCACCCAGTCAGCTGGCCCAGGTTGAGGGGATAAGGTGAGGTGGTAGGAGTGAGCACTTTGGATCTGGAAGGATGGCAGAGCTGGTTCAGGGGTAGGAGACGGTGGCAGAGGACATCCGTGACCCCCTTTCCTGCTCCTCTTTGAGTGGAGATGTGCCTGTTGGTTAACGAATCGTCTCCCTGGTTCTTGGTCTTCTTCAGACCCAAAGAGATGAAAAGAGGGTTTGCTGGGTTTACCCCACACTTTTCCCTGCACACTGTGGAGAGTCTCTCATGGCCCCCGAGAACTCGCTGGTGATGTGGCTTCCCTGTGGATTGATTTACTGACTTGCTGTGCCAGGGATCAGGCCGGGAAATCCCTCCAGCATGTTCATCCCCAGCTGACGCTCACTGTCTTCTCGTGCTGGATGAAGAGCTGTGAGGATGGGGGTGGGGTGGGGTGCCTCTCTCACACTTTTGGGGTGTGGCGTAGGGACCCAGGAATGTGCTTCATCCCTGGAGCTCTGCTCTTAACTTTCACGTCTCACCTGTTTCCTCACAGAGGCTCAGAATTTGGGCAACTTCATAGTCAAGTATGGCTACATTTACCCTCTGCAGGACCCCAAGAATCTCATTCTTAAGCCTGACAGCAGCCTCTACCGGTTCCAGGTGAGGGGTGGCCCAGACCTTGGGGGGTACAGATGGGGTTTCACTGTAATCTGGAAAGTGAAATGCTGGTTTTTCCTATGGGCACACATCAAGGTTGTAGAAGCAGAAAGAGGACAAAGTGGGGGCCGGAGTGATAGCACAGCGGGTAGGGTGTTTACCTGGCACGTGGCTAACCCAGGTTCGATTCCCAGCATCTCATACTGTCCCCTGAGCACTGCCATGGGTAAATCCTGAGTGCAAAGCCAGGAGTAACCCCTGTGCATCACCAAATGTGACCCCCCCCCCAAAAAAAAAGGACAAAGGGAACTTTCTCTCTTAAGTTGTGGGACCTGGGGGTCAGTGCCCACTTGTCTCAGTCTGGTTTCTGATTTCTTTGGCAGACGCCGTATTTCTGGCCCACTCAGCAGTGGCCTGCGGAAGATACAGACTATGGTAACACCCCCACTCCCTTTTTGTACTTAACATGCTTGTTTACTCGCTGCATATGGGGGACATTTGTCTTGCTGTCACTGTGACCTTTATGATGGATCACCTCCATGTGGGGAGTGTTCCTGAGGGGCAGGACGGGCTCTGCTGATGACTCTCTCTGCCAAGGCCCGTCAAGCAGTCCTGCACATAGAGCGAGGCGGAGAATGTGGTTTTGAAATATGACGATGGTGGAAAATGCCACTGTTTTCTCTTCCAGCCATCTATTTAGCCAAGCGGAATATCAAGAAGAAAGGGATTCTTGAAGAATATGAAAAGGTACAGGATGTTTTCAAGGCTGTGTGGTGAGAATTGAGTGGAATGTCATCAGATTTTTTTTTTTAAAAAAACCACCTAAGTTCCTCATCACCACCTTCCTGTGGGTCTTCACCATCCAATGACCCATTCACCTCTCCCCATCTGTCAAATCATCCATCCCGCGTTCTGCACCACGGAACACCCACCCATTCATCTGTCATCCACCTGCCCATTTATCTATTCGTTCATCCGCCCATCTTTCTGTTCATCTCTCCTCCCATCCGTCAACCCGCCCGTCACTTGTGCATCTATGCACCCATTCATCAAGCTGTCCATCCACCCACTTTTGCACCATCCACCCACCCACCCATCCAACCATCCATCCACCCATCCATCCATCCATCTCCTTAGAAGCAGCTCTCAGCAAATCCTTCCCCGTGTCAAGCTTTAGTTTCTCCAGCTCCAACCCCGGTTGCTACTGAAAGCATCCCGGCCGCCATCTTCCTTTTGTTATTCCAAAAAAAAATGCCTTAGTTTATATTCGTGATCATTGGCATTTCATAATTCACATTTGAACTTCAACATGCAATGGAAAAACAATAAATAATATAGACTTTCACTGGAGGCTCGATGAGTCATAGTTCTCAAAGAACTTACCCTCGTCCTCAAAAGGTTAGACTTCTGGGCTGACGGCAATGGTCCTGCTGGGTTTTGTTTTTTGTTCTTAATGAACATCTGTGGAGAAGAGTCAGCATTATTGCCAGGCTTTGGCTTTATCTCTATGGATTCCTGAGGCTTTGTGTTGTTCAATTTTTTTTTTTTTGGGTCATACCTGGTGATGCACAGGGGTTACTCCTGGCTCTGCACTCAGAATTACTTCTGACGGTGCTTGGGGGACCATATGGGATGCTGGGAATTGAACCCGGGTCAGCCGCACGCAAGGCAGATGCCCTCCTCGCTATATTATCACTCCAGTCCTCTGTGTTGTTCAATTTTGAGTTTCCATATTCTTCCATGCCCTCTTCCTAATCAGATTCAGTACATGGGCATGAAAATGATTCAATCCAAGTGCAGCTCTGCTGTCCTGGCTTTTGGAGGACCCAGTGCTGGGGGAAATCACGCCTTAGCCAGGCCTGGGCCCAGCTCCCACTGAGTCAGGAACGTACATACCCTCTCTGAGTTCGGGCTTCCTGCTGCAAGCCCACATCATGGGCCTTAGTGTTCTCTTTCTCCTTTCTTCCCCTAGGAAAATTACGATTTCCTGAACAAGAAAATTAACTACAAGTGGGACTTCGTCATCATGCAGGCCAAGGAGCAGTACAGGTGAGCGTGAGCGGCTGTAGGCTTTCTTTTTGGTTTTTGGTTTGGGGGGCCACACCCGATGGTGCCCAGAACTCACTCCTGGCTCTGCACTTAGGAACCTCTCCTGGCAGGGCTCCAGGGACCATAAGGTATGTGGTGAATAGAATCTAGGTTGGCCAGGTGTGTGGCAAGCACCCTACCTGCGAACTATCTCTTTGGCACCCCTGCGTTGGCTAGAAAGGGGTGGGGGTCTGCCTTCCCTCCTTTGCTCCTTTCCTTCTCTTAGTAAAGAAATGTTGGTTGAGTCTGCATGTGGCAAACATTGGGAAGGGCCAAGGGGGTTGGCATTTCTAGCCTGGGGGGCCAGGCAGCTGAGCTGTCAAGCTGCCAGGGGGCAGTAGGAGGAGCTGGACGGGGGGACACGGTATTGGAGGCCACCCTAGAGGTATCCAGGGGGCAGGATGGTGATTGTGACTGGAGAGAGGGGGACAGGAAGGACGTTTGTCTGGTGACGGAAGAGTTCTCCATAGCTGCAGCCAGTTTCAGTGGAGACAAAGGGAGTGTGTGTGTGTGTGTGTGTGTGTTGGGGGGGGTTGTCTGTCACACAGGGCTCAGCCCAGACAGCTGTGTTATACAGTTCATTATCCTCCTGGTGTTGGAGCCCAGCAGGGGAGGTGAAGGCAGAGATGAATGAGTAAGGGGCCTGAGGCTCATCAAGCGACCTCCCAGGGTAGGCCAGAGCACGTGTGTGTGTGTGTGTGTGTGTGTGTGTGTGTGTGTGTGTGTGTACCGGCTCTCTCCGCTGCCTTTCAGCTGGACTTCTCCCAATCATAGCTCTCAACCTTGAGCAGAGTAGAGCCGGGATGCATGGCCTCTTGGAGTAAGTGAGTTTGGTGCTCCCTGGCAGGGCTGGCTAGAAACCCCGCCAGGCCCCCTGCAGGCAGCCATGAGACCAGGGGCTAGTGAGACCCTGGTGCAAGCCTTCTGGGGTTGCCCTGGCACCAGCCTTTCTCGTGAGTTTCCAGGGGAGGCTGGCACGGCCACTTCCTTCCCTGTCTGGCTGTCGGCTGTGATTCTGCACATTAGCAGGCAGAGAAAGGCGCCAGGCGCTGCTCCTACCAGGGCCGTGCGTCAATGCACGTTGCCGGGAGAACAGGCATTAGCGGGGCGCGAGCGCACGTCGCCGTGGCAATGGGGCTGCGTGGCGCCCGCTGGTTGATGAATGTGGCCCTCGCTCCTGAGGGCGGAGGTGCGGCCTCATTTCCTCTTCGTCAGGAGAGAGGGGGGCGGGGGGTCCAGGCCGTAATCAGAGCTCAGCTTAGAATGGACATAGTGGAAATGATGTGAGAGGGATGGGGGTCTCCTCCTGCCCCCACCCCCAGGCCTGTGTCTTCCCCGGGACCTCACCTGCTCTTGCTGTGACTGCTGTTGGCTTTTG
This sequence comes from Sorex palustris, assembly GCA_028565675.1. Taxonomy (NCBI): domain Eukaryota; kingdom Metazoa; phylum Chordata; class Mammalia; order Eulipotyphla; family Soricidae; genus Sorex; species Sorex palustris. The sequence continues at coordinate 15,274 of JAOXYA010358381.1, forward strand.
TCCAGAGCTTGGCATGGCTGTTCACTGTGGACCTCGAACAAAGGCACCCCGTTATTCCAACCAGAAAACGGGGCGTATTGCAAGAGCAGAAACAGAGCAGCTGGCAGGATGCAAGAGACCCAGGGCACTTCCCTGATCCCCGGCTAAAAGCCGCCCCTAAGAGCCCCTGGAGGCTTCCCCTTCAGCGAGAGGTGGGGGCACAAGCCTTTCTCTCCTGGAGTTGCATTGCAGCTGGGGTCCTGCATTTTGGGAACCGGTGAGTGTGGCCCTCTTAGCCCCCGCCCCCACCTCCCCGCCAAGACTCATTTCAATAGGGATCACAGTATGGAGACAGGGGGAAATGAAGCCCCCAAATGTCCAAATGCCAGTCCCTGCCCCCCACCCCAAGTACGCTGGGACTAGTCCTAGAGTGGGTACTCCCTCACCTGTGGCCCAGGAAAGCTGGACGCTAAGACCCCCTTTGACCTCAGGTGCTAGCTACGTGATGAACATTGAGACTTTATAGGAATGGGGAATGGGACCAGGAAGGGGATATAGCCAATTCCCCTGTTCTCCTTTGGTTTCCTGGACAGGGCAGGCTCCTTTGAGCAGTGACAGGCCAGACTTGTGCTTTGGTGATGTTAGTATTGACTATTGTTTTTGTTGGGGATGCTCCCTACAAGTGCTCCACAGACCTGGGGTCTTTCCCGGGGGTTCTGGTAAGTCAGGCTGACAGCTCCAGGCCGGGGCTTGAGCATATGATGCACCTTGGTCCCAGCTGTGGGCAGTGCTGGGTGGGGCCCCCAGGGATGGCAGGGCGGATGGTCCTCTGTTCCTATCCCTCCAGCCCCCGCTTTTTATTTTCATGGCTAACATGGGCCATTTGGGTAGGTGGGGGCAGAGGCGGGGACTCTGTCACACCCCACGCAGCCAAGGCTGCAGATGCTCAGTGGTTTTTCCCATGCCCTTGGCTTTGCAGGACTGGGAAGGAAAGGCCCAAGGCGGACAGGTACGCCCTGGACTGTCAGGAGAAGGCATACTGGCTGGTGCACCGCTGCCCTGTAAGTGAGCATGTCCTCCCGCTCACCATGCCCCCGCTCTCCATCCTCCTGCTCCCTGTGCTCCCGCTCTTCGTCCTCCCCCTCCTCATACTCTCCATCCTCCTGCTCCCCGTGCTCCCAGTCTTCATCCTCCTGCCCCCAGTCTTCTCACTTCCTGTAGTCCCGCTTTCCGTGCTCCCACCCTTCACCCTCCTGTTCCTGGTCCTCCTAAACTGTCGTTCTGCTCTAAGTCAATTCACTCTCCCTCCTCCTGCTCCCATCCTCTCACTCTCTGCCCTTCTGCTCCCCGTCCTCCTTCACCCAGGCGCCCTGTTCGGGGAGCACCTCCTGGGGAAGTTGAGGTAGGAGCTAGCTGGGGCTGCTGGTGGTCCCTCCGGTGGAGTGAGGGCTCGGTGAAGTCAGCTAAGGGTGAGTTTGTCTGGTTTCGTAGGAGGGCTCCGACCTTCTTGTTTAGGGGTGTTGGGTCGCACCTGGCAGTGCTTAGGGCTTGCTCCTGGCTCTGTGCTCAGGGATCACTCCTGGTAAAGCTCATCTGGGTTGCCGGGGGTTGAATCCAGGTTGGCCGCGTGCAAGGCGAGTGCCCTACTTGGTGTGCAATCTCTCTGGCTCCAGCGCCCTTTCCGGAGACCTTTTCTGGCCTGTATATGATGGAAAAGGACCAAAGAGGAAACCACTAGAACTCTCAGGCTCCAAAGCCCGGAAAGCGAGGCACTGGAGAAAAGGGACGTCAGGAGTAGCCCTGAGCACCACCAGGTGTGACCCAACACCCCGCCTGGCCGGTTGCAACTCCTTCAGGGGGGGTCTAGGGCAGGAGGTAGGCTCAGGGCTCAGCAATCAGGGGACTGGGCTTATCGAGGGGCCATCTGCCGGTGACGCTTGGCGCTGTCACCACTCTGCCCCCCTCCCTGCAAACACAGCATGCTGCTGGAGCCTGCCTCCCACTCTCTTGCCTGATTGCTTTGGCCAAAAGATTCAGATTTTCCGTTTCCTGCGCTGTGCTCCAAAGGGGTCTGAGCTGAAGTGTGAGGGAGGAGAGGGATGACAAGAAGGAGGACACAGAGAGGACGGGGGTGGGGTGGGGTGAGAGGTGGCCCCAAGCTGTGTGCATCGGCTCCCCACCCAGCGTGGCTGGGGAAGGAAGACTCTGGGAAGGTCCCCTCCGTGGAGTCCTCTTCTGGCGGTACTGTGGCTGAGTTTGAAGCATTTAGCCCAGTGTCTCTGGGGCAGGCCACTCCCTGACACCCACAGTCCCCCTGGCTGCAGTTGTCTTTGGGGGCTTCTGTGTATGGCCTGGGTTGCTATGTCTGTCTGCTTTCTCTCTGCTGGCCAGCCTGCAGGGACACAGCTGGTGCATTTCCTTTCCCAGACTGGCAGCTCTGGGCATCTTTGTCAGGGCCACCCCCTTATGTGCCAGGTACCCATCACAAGTGACTCTGGTGGCTGCCTCGGGGGCTGAGGCGTTGGTGCTGAGTGGATGAGTGGTGCTTGGGGTGGAAAGGCAGCCTCAGGGGGGAGTTTACAAGCAGATTCGGGGTGGGACCCCGGCTCCATGCTGAGCTCTGAGATGAGACGTAGGGGGGATGTCAGAAGAGGAGCCTGGGCAGCTGGGGGCAGCCGGTCTGCCACTAAGGCACTGGCACAGCAGACTGGCAGTGTTGAGAAGCAGGGACATGGTGGGCAGCAGCTTTGAGAGAGCCAGGTCCGGGTGGCTGAGAGCAGCCCTGTGCTGATGAGGGCTGTGCGGATGCAAATGCAGGGACCACTGCAGATGGGTCAAGTTCAAAGGGAGAGGAGGAGGAGGAGGAGGAGGAAGAGGAGAATGAGGAGGAGGAGGAGAATGTGAAGGAGGAGAAAGAGGAGAATGAGGAGGAGGAGGAGGAGGAGG
>JAOXYA010358677.1:0-18194 GCA_028565675.1 Sorex palustris
CTGGTTGCTTTTGTTCTTTTGAATGTGTGCCAGTCTCTGTGGTGTGAGATGATAGCTCATTGTTGTTTTGATTTGCATCATGTGGAGACTTCTTAAATCATGCTGGTTCCTCATCTCTGCCAAGCTAGAGACCCAAAGGAAAAGGTATTAGGGTCTGAAGGCCTCTCAGGTCGGGCCTGCAATTGGAGCTGTCTTGGTATCTGGTTCTGTCTGGGTAACTGTCCAGTGGCCAGCAGAAGGAAGGGAAAGTGACCTGGGGTTATGGCTAAGTATCAGGACAATGGGTACCAGAGTTGGCCTGTACCCATTGGCCCATAGCGCTAGCCTAGGACTATTCTAAAATCCTGCCTGAATGTGTGGAGTAGGTGGCAGGAAAGCCAGAACTGAGCAGATTTGGGAAATGTAGGACTTCATCACTGGCTCAGGTAAATGCTCCCCAAGTGGATATCCCAGAGGACTGTTCACATCCATCAGCTCAGACATCTGTGAGACCCAACACTGAGAAGTCCAATACCCCTCCCACCTCCTACTCTGACCATGCTGGGCCTAGAATATAGGCCAGCACACTGAAGAACTTCTCTACAGGGAACACACAAGGGACCATTTCTTTCTTCCTTTCTCTTTCTGCCTTCTCTTTCTTCCTAAGTAACTAAGGTGAGCCCCAGCTGTACAAGTACCAAGCGTTCATTCTGCATAACGAGCTGTAATCACTCTTGTGACTTAAAATGATGCTAAAAATTGTTATTTTTAGTTGTCGGAGAAATGACCTATTTTCAAAGAAGGACAAGTACGTCACCCTCCCCCTGTCCCTTGTCCAGCCTTAAACAAAACAATTGCTTTCAAGAATGACTATATGCTTGCTCCATGTAGTTTACCAATCTAGCAAGACTACCATATTAAGTAAAAATGTCATTATGTCTCCAATTTTACTCATATGTAGAATAAAATACTAACACTGTTGCATGTGTGGAAGTGAGCTATTATCTTAAGTCTTGAAATAAGAAATGTGATGGGAACTTATGTTATTGGGATTCCAAGCCGGTGTATTCTTTAACACCTCACATTATCAGGGGAGACACTGAGAATAATGTATTAACGTTGGAGCTATTAGGAGCTAGGGAAAACCATATTAACCTGTTTGGGAACTTCATTTAAAAAGAAAAGGTTAAAGCTCCTCCTTAACTCGGTGAAGTTCTGGTGACCCCAGCACCATTAGGTCTGAGCAGCATCTGTTATCAGGCCAAAACACCAAATAGTCCAATTTAGTTGAAACATTGCCAGGACTGGTAACTGGTACCTTTTGTGTGGGGGACCCCCCCAGTCTCAAATTCTGTTGTTTGAAGCAACAGAATCTGGCTTTGAATGATGTTTGCTAGATACTTAACCTTGCAGATATTTAGAACTTCTATGTTCACCTATGATTTTTTCTAGGTAAATCGTAAGAATTTACCAAGAACTTCCAAACTTGAGATTCTGACTCAGAAACTGAAAGTTGGACTCAGCGGCTCATTAACCCATGTAATTTCAATATGTCTTGAAAATATGTCTTCAAAACGTCAGTATGTCTTGACATTTAGAAACCACCCAAAGGCCTTAGCAAAGAGATCTACCTTAGGTCCGCAACAGCCTGGCTGGGTAGGCTGGGTAGGCTGCCACTGTTCATTGTTCTACTGAAAATGTCAGAGAGAGATGCTCAACAACAAACACTCAACCTCATTTATTAAAAGAATGAATTTTTATTGCTATTTTATAAAGTTTAATATTTTTTCTAAAAGAAAACAAAATCAGCTTATATGGGATAAAGTCACAAGTAGATAGCTATACAGGTAACAGGCATGAGAAAACAAAAGAGGACTAAATCATATGAAAACGAAAGCAGTAAGCAGCAATAAACTTAATACCTACATAACACTAGCAGTGCAATAAGATAAGCAGAAAGCAGCTTTACACGAAAACAAAAAATACAGAAGTAGCACCTTAAAACAAGGAACTGAAAAATGTAAACTCGGTAGGTAGATTCAAGTATAAAAGTTAACCCCCCAGCTCTTGTACCGGAATGAAAGGGTTTCACAAACCCTGGACGGTGGAGGCCCACACCTCAGTGCCAACTCAGAGCTGCGTTTCCCTAGCAGGATCACTGGCAATGATTGGTTTCAATAACTAGGCCATACAATAGACTAAGATTGTCCCACTTCTTCAGTACCCAAATGTCCAAGTCTAGCTCAGCAGCCTCATGATCACTACAGATGATTTTCCTGACAGAAACCACCCAGCATTATTTCTTGTTCACATACAGGAAAGTCAGATAAAGGGATGAGTATGAATACAAATCTCATTTTCTATTGTTTCAGAGTCATAAGGACATAACATTCTCATTTAGGGGGTTGCTTCCTGATACCCCTCAAAAAATTCTGAGGTTCATATGGTCCTATCACAAACAGAATTTAAAAATGAATGAGAAAAATATTAAGGTGATGAGCATGCAAAAACATTACGGGGAAAATTAGTTTGTTTTCAAATGTAAACTTGCCTGATGAAAATATTTTGTGGAAGAGTACATGAGATATTTAAATTTCATGTACTTTTGTAGTTCTCTATGTTGTGGTTCCTACAGTCTATTTGCAAAAAGGCTCTTTTAATTTGTCCTATTAGAACCCAGCATATTAACCAGAGCAAGTATTATAGTGTCATTATGATTAGAAACATAAAAAATACTATTATTTTATGTTTCATTTAAGAGAAGACAACAAAAAAGGAGAAAATGCGGTCTTGTAAACTTTAAAAGCTTAGTGTTGATAAAAAATTTTATATAGTAGCAAGTTTATTGAATCTAGCTACGTACCTCAAGTTTTCAAAAATCATATGGGGGTAATAAGGCTAATATTATCCTGGAGTTAATATAAAGCTACTTTACTCAGACTCCCAGAGTCTCTTATATTAATATTTTTATTCTTTCATATAATATTTTATTGGGTCCAAAATAAAAATCCCACACCAAGATTCCAAATGTAAGAAGTTTTAAAAAAGAGAAGGAGAGAAATAAAAGACGAGAGAAAGAAGGGTGGGAGGAAGACATTTACTCTGAAGAAATGAATGACGTAAATACTAGGAATACAAAGATGTAGTTTGGCTACTTTAATGAAACGCTAAAGTAATGTGGGTGAATGAAGGGATATTGCATCATGATTTCCAGAATTGCACTCATGCTTGAACAGTGACCACGCATCCATCTATGGTTATTTTCTTAGAAGAGCCATGTAACTCTGATTTGAATCTCCTCAGATACTGAACGTAATGCATCATTTCCTCTACCCTCTCCAAACATTAAAACCCACGTCTCCCCCCGCACCTCCCCAAAATCACCAGATGTCCTTTACCATTCCTCTTCAGAATTCTACCCAGAGGTACCATCTAGGTTCCAAGTCTCCAGATAACTCCTTTCTACCATCCTTATTTATTCAATGAACAGCAACTGTCACAAGGCACCCAAATCTGCTACTCTATGTTAAATTAAAAAACAAAACAAAACAAAAATACCACTGGGGCATGGAGTGAAGGAAGCTGAGCTCTCCCAAGATTCACAGTTCCCAGGGGCTAGAGACGCAGTGCCAAGGCTGCTAGAGTTCGTCTTTTTCCTGGTGACCCAGCAGGGCCCGCGTAAGTCCATGACAGGAAGGTGTATCATTCACAGTTATTTTGGTCTTGACATTTTGTCACGCATCTACATTTATCCACATTATTACTAGGTTGTAAAGTAAGTGCAGGGTAAATTATAGGGGAAAAAAAAAGTTATCAACATTCAAGTAGTCTTACCCTGAAAAACGTGTTTTGCTGTAGCTGTAAACCTTTTGCACTCAATCCCATTCCAGGAATAAAATAAATAATACCATAGGATTCACAACCGAAGCAGGCTTCCTGAGGAAGCTGAAGGAAGCAGTAGCTTTCTGGAACTGCCAAAAGGATGTTGTTCTCGCCCCAGAGTAGGGTGCAGGTGGCAGTGCGGGTGAAGAACACTCGCTCACCCCGGTTAAGTGCTAGACAGGCCCCCCCACCCCGCCTTTAGAAAAGCCACAAGTCTCCAGCAGCCTGTTGAGGCCAACTCGCCGCAAAATGAGGATTCCAGTTGGTGCATTCACTGTGACACCTGGTCCAGAGTCTGGACTCTACCTGGGACTAAATGCATTAATTCCTAACAATGACTTTCAGGAAAAGAGATGATACACGAGGACGGGAAGTAACATTAGAAGCAGTGGATGGAAGAGAAAGGAAACATGTGCTGTAGACCCGAGTTTTTGCATCCTGCTGTCTGTGCAGTGTCGTGAAGATGTGCCCGGCGACTCAGAGCGACACGGGCAGCTAGCGACAGGCTAGTCAGGGCCGCTGCTGGGGATTTCGAGCCTTCTCTGTGCCGAGCTGCTGTTTCGCTTCTGGCTCCTCTCTCTCCTCTTCAGAACGAGCTCTCCATGGCTGCCAGGTGTTTTGAAAAATGTCTCGCGATGTGTGCCTCGGATGCTTTTGGGGGTTACTGGGGCTGGAGACTAAAAAAAAAAAAATCCCAACCAAAAAGGGTAAACAGAGAATATGGACCTCGATTTCTTTTTCTGTTTTGGGTCAAACCCTGTGATGCTCAGGGGTTACTCCTGGCTCTGCACTCAGGAATCACTTCTGGCAGTGCTGGGGGACCACATGGGATGCTTGGGATTGAACCCTGGTCGGCCGCGTGCAAGGCAAATACCCTACCTGCTGTACTATCCCTCCAGCTCCATGGGCCCTGATTTCTAAAATACATGTTTTTTTCCCCTTTTTTCTACATAACTGAGCTTACTATGGTGGAGACAGTGGGGGGTGGGAGAGGAGTTTCAGGGGAGACGATCCTGATGGAGGGAAGTGGACACTGGTGGAAGGTGTGGGTTGGAATGTTATGTGCACGGAACCTATCGTTAACCATATTGTAAACGGTGGTGGCAGAAACTTTAAAAAAAATTTTCAGTTTAAAAGGGAAAATTTAAACATACGAAAATGCATGCACAAAATTCTAAACAATGTCTAACACAAAATATAAATTCCATACTTATTGGTTAAATTAACTACAAGTGGAACTGGGGGAAAAAACAAAAGTGCCAATTAGCTTATGTTGACTATATATGCATTTACGTTTTTACCTGAATATATTTGATATCACTGCATTTACCTAACCTAAACATCGCAGTTTGAGAGATACTAAAATTTTTTTGAGTATCAAGATTTCTTTAACCCCTTGATTGTCTCTCTAGCTGGCCCATAGAAAGTCAGGGTGGTCATCTTCATTGACTCAAGGGAAGACTGGAGAAAGCATCTGAATATGTAGCATTTCTTAAAAATTCTATTTTTAGGGGGCCAGAGACAGTAAAGGCACTTACCTTACTAACAGCCAACCCCAGGTGATCCCTGGCCCCGCATACGGTCCCAGGAGCCCTGCCAAGAGGGATCTCTGAACACAGCGTGAACAGTGCTGAGCACTGTCCAATGTGGCCCCCAAAGAAAGCAAAACCCCCTTGAGTATATCTAGAGGAATTCATTTTAAGAAACAGATTCATAACGAAAAAACACTTTCACCATGAAACATAGTCTTGGTGTTGATAAAACACCACGGGTATTTGTAAAACTCTGGAGAATATTTTACAGCCACGTGTATATTTTATATACTCTTTTTTAATATATAAAATACTGGAGGTTACACGGTCACCAAGTAGAAGCGAACCCAGAATCTGCTGTGAAGTATGAAACTGAAATAAATACAGGCAAACTCCCCCTCAGAGGGAAAAGCCTCTCTGTGCCAAACTGTGATGAAATGCAAGACTCACCTGTTGTAATTTGACTACAGAGACTGGATGGCCGCCGTAGACAGGGGAGTCGGGTTGGATCACGTGGTGTGATCTGGACATCACTGGACTCAGGTTAAGTGAGCACGGACCCGGGAGCTGAGGGTCTGCTGAGGGGAGTATCGATGATTTGGGATTCACCATGGTGGCGGGGCTGATGAGAAGGTGAGCCGTGGAGCCAAGGCCAGGCAGGCCAAAATTCACCGGTGCTGTGGGTGGGAGTGTGCTGGGAGCAGAGGGCACCGGCTGGGGCATGGTGGGGGAGTAGAGAACAGGAAAAGGGCCCAGCGTGGGCGATGGTAAGACCATGCAAGGAACGCCGATGGATGGTAGCTGAGCTGAAGGAGGCCCCAGGTTATGAGGGGACTGACTGCCAGGTAAGAGAACGTTGAAACCATTTAACCCTGAAACAGAAGAAAAAAACAATACGAAATGAGATTATCATTCAAGCTCCCACTTCTTTTGTTTTTCTGCTTTTTGGGTCACACTCTATGATACTCAGGGGTTACTCCTGGCTCTGCACTCAGGAGTCACTCCGGGCAGTGCTCAGGGGACCAGATGCGATGAGGAGGGGGAATCGAATCCCGGTAGGCCGTGTGCAATGCAAATGCCCTACCTGTTGTACTATCTTTCAATTTTTTGGTTGCTTTTGTCTTACGGTCACATCTGTTGATGCTCAGGGGACATAGGCTGTGCTGGGGGACCCAAATGGGGCTGGCTGAGTGTAAGAGAAGTGCCTGAAGTCCTACATTCTTTGGTGTATCAAGCTCCCTTTGTTTCACATGGGAGTGCAGAATGGATCAACCAACCCACCTCTTCTGTCCTCTGCTCGAACCACATCACTCCTGCAGTGCAGTGACCACGATTATAATCCCAGTTACTGGACAATAATAACCTATTGCTAGCCGTGTATCCTGAGAGGATTCTTTGGTATACAGGCCACACCTGGTAGTGCTCAGGAGTCACCTCTGGTTGCCGGGACAGGATGGAGTATATGCAACACTAGCACCCCAGTCCCCTGGATGGGCTGTCCCCCAGACTTGTGAGAGGGCTTCTTTCAAGTGAGTTCCACAGGTCACAAAGTGAGAAGCAAAGTGAACCTGGATGGGAAAAATTCTATCACTGTGTTCTGAACTTCAAACTGAAACCTTTCCTTCCCTGATTAGGATCAAAAGCAACAAATCACAACAATGTTAACAGAACCAGGACTTGGCCACTAGTAAAAAGCAGGAGTATGGTCTGAGTACACTAAAAGACAGGCACGTTTGGAATTATGAGAATGCTGGACTTTTCAGATGTTTTTTATGAGCATAATTAAAGTTTTTTCCTGCTGTATGCCAAGAGAAGTGCCTTCCTTTGTATCCCTATGAACTTAATCCTATAAATTTTCTGAGGAAGGAACTGTAGTATTTAAAGGTCGATGGCACAGAAAATATTAAAATCTCTGTGCTGGGAGTGGGCAGATATTTCATTCAGTGGTGGCTGAAACTGTTTTTGGTTTATTAATGTACCTATTTAAAGTAAACCCTCAAAAATATTTGCTCAAGGAAAACAATATTTTATGTGTGCAGCAAATACCTATCCTGTGAAGAAAATAAGGAACTGAGAAAAACCATTTCAATGCTCTCTATATGAAGAGCAGATATACAATACATGATCTTAAAAATTAGGTATACATAGTAAATTTGCTTTATTTCAGAATATTAACAGCATTTATGGCATACCCACATGCTTTAGATACCATATTTTTTTAAAAATTCAGTTCTCAGGTTTGGAGTGATAGTACAAGACTTGCCCTGCAAGTAGCAAACTCAGGTGAGCCACCCCCACCTCCTGGAGTGATCCCTGAGCATCACTGAATGTGCCTCCTATCCCCCCATTTAAAAAAAAAAAAACCTTCAGTTTCCAAAACTATATAGAGAGTACAAGGGTTAATGCACCTGCCTTGCATGTGCCAAGCCCAGTTTGATCCCAAGCACCACATGGTCCAGCAACCATAGCCAGGAGCAATTCCTGAGCATCACATCCCCAATCCAAATCCAGTTTTTATAGCACTCTCATAAATAGTAGGTGCTATTATCATTGATGCTTTACTAAGGAGGATAGCTGAATACTTGTTCCGAGTTCACGCGAACAGGGTCATTCACATCTCCCTTTCTCTGGAGAGACCATGCCGTTGGCTGTGGTGGCGTGCTCAGCGCTTTTGGACACATAAAGCAGCATAGCTGCGTGGCCAACAGCTGCAAAATATCATCCCCAGCCGGGGCCGGCATCAGCTGAATTACAGGGAATCGTTTTTGAAGTTTGTTGTGCCTTTTTCTCTTAACCAATTAAAACTCCATGCATTAAGACAGGAAATCGCAGATTTCCCCCAGGATCTTTGATCTTGGTGATGGTGAAAGGAGCTGTTCTATAGATGGGGAGAACATGGAGGCTACGAGGAAAAGTCCTCACCACAGACAGCAGTTCAATGAACCATGTTGGCTGGGGGACATGGAAAATAATGTAAAAATCTGCATTATGATCCAAATCCCTTCAAAGGGCCTGTGAGAAGACACAATGACAAAAGAGCCCTTACCAGCCGGTGACTGTACATAAAGATATGGCAGCAAAGAGGGTTCTTTGGCGCTCTCTGTTTCTTGCGAAGGCTTTTCAATGTCTGGGTTTCTTGAAAGGTTGCCCCACTCAGAAGACACGAAGCTGTTGGCTATTGCTTTTCCCAAACCCTCCTTTGCAGCAGGATGCTGGCTGTTCAGGTGGCCGTCTTCAAGAAGTGCAGATCCCGGGATCCTGGGAGAAGCAGTGTCCTCGGACTCTGAGGATTTCTAAATGCAAGCACGCCAGGAACCAGAAAAGTCACAAGCCCGGCCATAAAACTACATAGCAGCTTTATGAGAACAGCTAAACCATAAAAAAAAAAAAAGTCAAGCCTAGCTGTCTGCGGCACTAATCATCAGTGAATATCAGTGTTCTCAGTCATATTTATAGGAATGGGCTGAAAATCAGTGTCACAGCAGATGCATCTGATTTCTTAAAAATCTCGAGATTTTAATCAAGGGAGACTGAACATCAGGTTGAAACCATGAAATAAATTTTGGAAGTACTGCTGTGCCAATCAAGGCTATGGGTACCAGTCTGTTAAGAACCTGACAAGAATGACGGGGCTGAGCTCAAAACCCTGTGGTTATGTAATATGTACCACTCCCATCGCTCACTTCTGTCCTGTAACCCCAGGGTCTATTCTAAACCAAAACAATTTATCTGGCAAGAGGAAGGAGGAAGGTTCTTAATTACTGGACTGATTTCTATGCAGGGTACCTTTCTGACCCACTGCAAACTGCTGTCACTGCAGTGTGGCTGCTTTCTGCGTCTGACCGGCCACATCTCATTAACCTCAAATGGCAACTAAGCAGGAGAAGAGGAGACTGTGTGTTTTTGTTCTTCGCATTTCACAGAAAAATAGGCAAAGGAAACGGATAAAAAGCGGCAAGTGTAGAGATACTGAGAACCAAGCTGTACACCCATTCCTGAGCTTGGAATTCAGTTGCATATTAGACTCACATGATTATTTTAATGATCTCAATTTGGGTGTTTTTTTTTTGGGTTGTTTTTCTTTTTTTAATTTGTTTTGGGACCTAACCCAAGACCATACCCAGAGTAGGACCATACCCAGACTTCTACTCTGCAGTCAGGAGTCATTCCTTGTGGTGCTTGAGGGACCTTATGGGGCACCAGGGATGGAACCCAGGTTGGCCATGTGCAAAGCCAGTACCTTAGCCACAGGACTATCTTTCAATTTGTTTTACAAAAAAGTGGGGTGGGGGACAGGCGGAAATATAGTACAAGGTATTAAGGTACTCAGTTTGCATGCAGCCAACTCTAGTTTACATCCTTGACACCTGAGATAGTCCCCTGAGCACCACTAGGAGGTCACTCCTGGTGCAGATCCAGGAATATTCCCTGAGCATGACTAGGTGTTGCCCAAACCCGTGTCACAGGGCCAGAGTGATAGTACAAAGGGCAGGGCACTTGCCTTGGATGCAGCTAAACCAGGTTCGATCTCTGGCACCCCATATGGTCCTCTGAGCACTGTCACATGTGATTCCTGAGCATAAAGCTAGAAGTAAGCCCTGAGCACTTCTGGCTCTGTGCCCAGCGTGTACCCCACCCCCACAATCTGCCTCAGCCCCTTCCATGAGGTGCTCAGAAGACAAAGAGCCCCGCCCACTAATCCTTGGCCAATCAGACCCGAGGATGTGGTGCTCTCAGTGTCTCCAGGGACAAACCCAGCAGTGCTGGGCCTAAAGGGCAGCATGTGGAGACACTTGGGTGACCACATGGTATAGGGCTCAAACCAGGGTCAGTCACATGTTAGTCAAGTGCTCCAACCCCTACAGTATCTCTGCTGCCCCATTAATCTCTTTAAAGCATTTCAGTAGCAGAAAGACTGAGAGGAAGTATACGAGCATGTTAAGAGTGACTGCCTTTATGAACCGTGATGACAGGTAGGGTTTTCTTTGCTTTATCATCTTTGCATTTTATGCAAAATGGGACCTTTAACAAAAACCACTTCTCTCAGACTCATTCTCCCAGGCAAGATTCTTCTTTTGGGAGAGCCAGTCCCAAGTTGAATGAGATCACTGATTCCTGAGATGCCCTCTCATTTCTGGCTCTGCAGCTTAGTGACACGTGTCTTTTAGAGCAAAGCCACGAGTTCACAAAATGCCACTCAGCAAGCCCACTCCTACCCCCTTACCTTGGGCACGACGAGGGACAGAGGACCGTCCTCATAGTCCCGGCTCTGCCGTTTACTGGCTGGCTGCTCCTCCTCAGGGCTCCTCTCCTCTCCAAGGCGCTTCTGAACTGTGGATGATGGCTCTGCTGCTGTGGTGCTTTCTGTACTCCTGCTGTCCTTCTCTGACCCTGGGCCCGGGGACGCTCCTTCCGACAGGCTCCTGTACAGCATGAACAGTGAGGTGGAAGGCACGTACACCATGGGCTGGCCGGCCAGCAGGGCTGGCTTCAGGCTCTCCAAGTCCGAGGGTGCTGAAGCGAACGAGACGCCTACGTGTCCATTTACACCGTTCTGTACAGAGAAGGCCTGCACGTCCTTTTGAGCCACGGAAAACACAGGGTGGGCTGAGGGATTCACACAGTATTCAGGATCCATGGAGGGGATGAGGCTGGGAGCAGCAGCGTCCAGGCTGCCCGCTGGAGGCACTGGCCCCTTACTGGCAAAGGCGTCCCCCCTGCGAGGACAAGAAAGACAACAAATACTGTCAGGGGACCACATTTCCTCCAGACCGCCTGCTTGCCTAATGGGAAAAATACCAGAGCAGCAGTGAAGGGACTCCAGAGGCTGACATTAGCATCCCACCCCGGAGCACTTATCAGCTGACCCCAGGGGCAGGTGAGGAAAGATAACCTGGAAGGGTTGGGATGCATTGGGGAGACAATGCTAGACAAGACCTTGGAGGACATTTCAGGGACATTACAGGTAACACTGGGTCTTACCCAGCTGCTTTCACAACTAGGAACTCTCCATTACTTCACATGCTCTCCTAATACAGGTACTATGCTGATTACTGTCACAGAATGAGTCTACAGAAACCCTACAGCAGAGCTGGAGAAACAGTAGAGCTAAGGCACTGACGCTGGTATGAATTCTTGGCATCACATGAGGTCTCCTGAGTACTGCCAGGGGTCATTCCTGAGCACAGTCGGGAATAGCCGCTAAGCAACATCAGGTATGCCCCCCGCCCCCGATTATAATAGCTATTCCAATTCTGTCCACTTTCGATTTATTAGGGGGTAAAGCTGAAACTCAGACATTAAACAATCTGCTGAAGATCACTCAGTCTGACAGCAGTAAGGCTGGTTCTCACATTCAGATGCTGGGAAGGGACCTAGCAGGAACCAGCTGGGACTAGACTTTGACTTCAAGGACACATCTAGTTTGCCTCAAATACTGTGAAACAAATCAGGTGGGCAATGAGTGAGAAAATAAGCTCGACTGCAAAATTAGTTTTTTTTTTTTCTATCATTCTCATCCTGCTCTGCTTAGTATTGCTTATACAATTTTTAGGTAAGTGCATATTAAAAATTAAGTCATTATGAGATTATAAATCATGTCTGGGTCTTGAAACAGAAACATTTCCAAATGAAAAACCATACATATATGTCTGGTACATTTTTAGCAACAGATGCGGAAAACGTAAGATTCCTTTAAGAGGTAGCAAGATTCCTTTAAGAGGTAGCAACCCTTGTGATTAAATCACTGAGACCTATTTTGCTCCCAATTTTGCCATCCTTGTGCTGCAGAGTTGAGCAAATTTCTCTAACCACAGCCCTTCCTGGTGGGGTATGGGTCATGCTTACTCTGGGAGATCGGATGTACCCACACTGAGTATCTCACCCATCTTCTCAGCAACACCAGTATCAGCATCATCTGAAACTCAGATATTCTTTCAACTTTAGTGAATCTTGCTGACTCACTCTTCTCAACTGATTTCCATTTCTCTCCATCTCCAGCTGACATAGCTCTGACCTGTCTCCACGGCAGACAGAATGACTGCTTGGGTATCAGCTCACCCAGAACTCTGCTGTCTGCCCCCAGTCCCACTGGCTGGAAGAAGTCAGGATGGTCTTCTCCAGTTAACCGATACGTTTTTTACTGTCTGACAAGTCCAAGTTTTTCTGACTTTCAAAGCTCTTTGTCAGTCCCAAATGTTTGTCTCCAAACAGCCACCTTCTTATGCCACACCCAGCAGTGCTCAGGGCTTATTCCTGGCTCTGCACCCAGGGGTCACTCCTGGAGGGACTGAGGAACCATATGTGGGGTACTGGAGATTAAACCCTAGTCAGCCGAGTGCACTGCAAGTGCATTACCCACTGTACTATCTCGTCGCCCCGTATTTGCACAAATATGGCTCAACTCATTCTCCAGTTTCCATCCCTGGCCCAGTCTTGCCTCACAATGTTTCTTTCTTTCCATATCAGTCACTAAGAATCTCCCTTGTTCCTGCTCTTTCACAGTTCCTCTGTTCCCTAAGAATAAGGTGATTTCCTTCAAAACCAGATGCCAAGTTAGAGTCAGATGCCAGCGTCTGAAGAGTAGCAGTGTGGCATGAGGCATACTGCTTAACCTCTCTGCGCTTCATTTTTTTCTATAGAATGAGGACATAAAGTACCCACCTCATAAGTTAGGTAGGTCTGTATTCATGAGATATCAAGAATAATTAATTGCAAAAAAAAAGTTAGCTATGAAGACAAAATGACTCCTGTGTCTATCATTTCTCAGTGTCATGTTAGTGAAATGATCTTTTATTTTTTGTTGTCAGTGTTTTTAAATTTTTTTCCCTGTAAGCTTTCATAGTCAAGGGGATAAAATTTCTATACTTCTACGTCCCAGATGCTACATTCTATACCAGGTTGGACACGAAGGGGAAAATTCTTCAACAGATGGCTGACTTATGAGCAAGACTACTATATTTTACCATTTGTGGGATGGCATTTCAATCCAGTCAAATTTAACAGTAAGAAATAAAAAGGGATACACTTAAGAGTTTCAGCAGACGACTTACTGTGATTTTTCTTCTATTTTCTGTCTGTAGACAGCTGCCACACTTCCAATTTCTAAGGAGTAGCCCCCTGTTCCTGAAAAGGAAAGTGAAGGTCTAGCAAATATAGCAAGAGATCGAAACATGCCAATTATAAATAGCAGGGCTTATTATTCATAGTTCAGGGATTGAAAGACGATCCCAAATCTGTGCTGGTTTTATCCAGAAGCTGACTATTCATGGTGAATTAGGGTCTCATCAGAAATTAGTAAGAAAACAAGCAATATAAAACAAATTATTTCTGTGCCTGCCAACAGGCAGGCTGGGAGTTAGGAGAGAGTGGGGAACTGGGACAATGGCAGAGGGAAGGTCATACTGGTGGTAGGATTGGTGTTGGAACACTGAATGCCTGAAACAACTGAACAGCTCTGTAAACCACAGTGTTTAAATAAAGTTTAAAAAGAAAAGAATTAGTAAGCAAACTAAGTTTGACTCTCTAAGTCCGATGAATTTCTGAGAGGCTTCCAACAGGCCAACCATAACAAACATATTGATCTTCAAGGCTAATCAGCCATGAGACTCCAGCCATAGACTGTGATATCAGCAACTCTTTTACCCTTAATAACCTCCGCAACTTCAGGTAAATGAAAACACAAGCACAGCCTTGAGAGTCAGCTCACTGAAAATGTCTGGGCATGACTACAGTGTGGTGACAGATGGATTCTGTGGATTTCATGAAGGCAGATACCTTGCGCTTTGTAAGGGCTGTTGGGTTCTGAGTTCACTTTCCTCTGGATCCTCTCAGAAGCCTGAACTGTGGGAAAAGAACCATGTCGAGCCAGCCTCTGTTTTGCACAGACCCGAATCTGGCCATACGACTCTTTCTTCAGTTCTGGTAAGATAGAGGCAGAAACATCCACGAGTTCTTCATCTAAATAAATGAGAGAATAGGTCGTGCTGCTATAGAGCTGCAATTCAGGATAATTTTAGCTTTTTTTTTCCCCTTCCCAAAAAGAAATGGCTTTGAGAGCCTGTAATTGTAATAGCGCTACCCTATAAATTAAAAACGAAGACAATCCAAGGGAGTTTATGAGCGTTACTCAAACTTCAATTTCTTTGGATGTACTAATCTCTTTTACAAGTTAGTAGACGACTACAAAGTGAGTCCAAATCCACATATATTCTAAAATTATCTGAACTGCAACAAAAGTAGAGCAAGATGCTCTTCAACCCAAATTAGAATGGACCTGACATTTCAGTTGCTTTCTCTGGGCACAGTATCAAAGGATAACCCAGTCATACTTAGCTCAACATGCATATTTTGAGAGTTTTAACATTAACAGAGATCAGCCTCATACCACAGCTCTAGCACAATGAGTCTTAAAGTCTATTTTTTTCCATTAAGCTTTATTATTTCTTTCTTATGCAGTAGGAGGTTCAGTTACAAAAAGTGACCAAAGGAATAAGGTCACCAGAAATCTCATGATTGAAATGTCACAGAACACTGTGAATAATAGAAGCCTGGACCTGGGCCTCAGCAACCCATTTTATGCTTCAAGAAGGCTGTGTGAAGTCAGGATAAAACTCTGTATAGAGAACTAGGACTATACTCCTGTATAGAAAAGGAGTCCTTTTCCTACCCTGTTCATCTGGGCTATTTTTCCTAAGTTCAAAGCAAACATGGCTTAATTATAAGGCTAGTTTAATGAAATGAAAGGCCTTGCTAGACTAACACTTTCTAAAACACACCAAACTTGAAAAAGAGAAGAACTTATGGCAGAAAGCCAATGGATATTCTTTTCAGAAAAATCAGAAATTATAGGGTCATCAACAAGAAAAGTAGGTAAAGGCCGTACAGGGATCTTATTTACCCACTTTTCTGAAACAAATATGGAAAAACAACTACCACAAAAAAAACCCCACAACCAGTGGTTTTCAAGACATTGGACATCAGGACCTGGCGGACAGTCTCTCTTAGAACAGGAATGGGGGACGCCTGGCCCGCAAATAGGCCTGTAAAATCAAGTAGTCTGGCCACAGTACAGGATGGATAAACACTATGCTTCTCACTGGCTGCCAGCACCCGATTGTATGACCACAAGTAATGCTATAAATATACAAATGGCCCTTGGCAGAAACAAATTTCCCTATCCCTGGCATATATCAAGTTAAGAGTGAGCTGTGTGGTTGCCCCAGCTTACTGTGTAATGAATACTTCCAGGTTAGGGTACAGAGAAGAGATCTGACTAGAGCCCGGAAGCCTCATAGGATAAAGAGAGTGGGGACAGAGCTTACAGGACACAAGAACTGTACAAAGAGAAAGGTTGGAGATCTAGAAAGAGGCCCCTTAAGCATTCGGTGAAGAATGCATGCCCGCATGCTTACATCTGCAAAAACTTACTATCCAAGGCCAGGAAAAAGACCACTCAAAAGAGGGACGGCAAGAAAAGTATGGAGATAAGATGCTTGTCTTGTACCCAGTTGACTCTGGTTTAATCCCTGATCCAGGTCCCAACTGGATCCCCCAGCACTGCATATGGTTCTCCGAGCATCAACAGAAGTTATCCTTGAACACAGAAACAGACCCTGAGCGCTGCTAGGTGTGGCCCACAAACAACGAAATAGAGGAATAGTGTCTGCAGCTCACAGTGGGCTGGGAATATTGCTTACTGCTAGTAGTCATAGCGGAAAATCCTCATAATTTATGGGGAATTGTGGACAACACCAAAAATGGTGTCATCTTGGTAGTCAGAACAATGTACTCAAGCTAAGTGTTGATCGGATCCTGTTGGGGAAGTTTAAACGCCAAGATCTGAAACAACTGTTTCTAAGTACATTCATCGCATAGTAATAGAGAATTATCTGACACCTAACAGCATATAATTCATAGTGTCAGATACAATAAAAAATCCCCAGGAATACAAAGAGACACAAGAGAATATAACCCACACATAGAGGCCAAATATTTTTTTTTCACTTTTGGTAAAAGACCAATGATAAAATTAGGAATAGATAAGCAGCATAACATAGCTATAATTCTTCTCATCAATTCAAGAAACTGAGGAAAGATATGTAAGGAGACATTAAAAATATAAATGAAATCAGTGATTAAAGACTATAATGCTGGAGATGAAAGATACAATGAATGGAACTAATGGAAGTTCAGATATTACCAGAAAGAAGTAGTTGAACTTGAAGAGAGTAAAAGATTCCATCCAAGATGAAAGAGAAAAGAAGAAAAAAAAAACACCATAAGTGTGAAAAACAGTGGGGCAATTTCAAGCAACCAAATGTAAATGCAATTGGAATCTTCAAAAGGAAAAACATGAAAGGAAATAATGGATGAAAATTTGCCAAATTGATGAAAACCATAAACCCACCAATCCAGGAATTTCAACAAACCCAAATGAAAGAAATATGAACAAATACACACCAAGACGCACATAATCCAACTGCTTAAACAGGTCATAGAGAAATACTGAAAAAAAAAAAACAATCACATAAAAGGATGTGCTAGATATAGTATGTGCTAGATATAGAAGAACAGGATGATGGCAGATTCCTTGTTATAAACAAGAAACAAACCAGGAAGTAGCTTACACAGCTGGAGTGAATGCCTGAAGTTTGATCCCTGGCACAACTAAGCATCGCCCCTGAGGCCTCCAAGCACCTCCAGCTGTGGCTCTGATAGGTTCTGAGCATGCGGGTATGGCCCTGGACCAAGCAGCATCATATTGTCAGGCCTGAGCCTGAGCCAGCCATTTGGTCCTGCTGGCTGAGTACTGTTGAGTGATTTCTCTTCTTTAATAGGGGCCAAACAAAGTAATACTTGTGGAAGCCAGGGGCCACTCCCCACAGACACTAGCTGACCTGATACTCAAACCAAGGGTGCCCAGGGCCACCAAGTTTGTGCCCAGTAGTGCTAAGGGTGGTGCTGTAGATTGATGCTGAGTTGTGCCAGGGATCAAACTTCAGGCATTGACTCCAGCTGCGTGACCATCTCCCTGACTTGTTTCTTGACGGACTTTTCTGCTTGAAGAGTCCATCAAGCAGAAAAGTAATAGCAAATGAAACTATGCAGCAGTGCTCAAGTGGCCACAAGATGCTGGGAACTGAACCCAGAAAACTGCACATGGTGATTTTCAATGATGCACACTAAACTTCTACGCCACAATGCAACATTTAGTGAAAAGTAAAGGATGAAATTAAAGCTGAAGAGATAGTACAGTGGGTAGAGAACTTGCCTTGCACACAACTCACCTTGGTTCTCATGCTTGGTTCACCATGGCACATGCAGTCCCCTGGGCAGTGCCAGGATTCATCACTGAGCAGAGCCTGGGAAGCCCTGTGCACAGCTGAGCATGGCCCCAAAGCAAAAACAGAAAAAAACCAAAAATGTTTAAGGAAAAAAAAATTCTCCGAACAACAGTAACTGGATTAAATGTAAATGGTTTAAACCAGTTTCTGAACTGGAGGCCCCCAGGATATTCTAATAGAGCCAAAGGTGAACACTGTGTAAATGCAGGACACTACATGAGACAGAGGGAGCCAGCCTCTAGGATGGGAGGGCAAAGAAGGGAAACAGGGTGGGAAGGCTGACCACGGTTAGAAAAATGTTGAGAAAAGAGGATTTAAATCCAATTAATAAACAGAAATGGTCAGATTACATTTAAAAAAATTCTCAACTTTACCATAAAATGGGCCGGCTGCGATAGCACAGCGGTAGGGCGTTTGCCTTGCACGCAGCCAACATGGCCGACCCGAGTTCGATTCC
>JAOXYA010358781.1:0-18193 GCA_028565675.1 Sorex palustris
GAGGGATACTGGGAACATTGGTGGTGGAGAATGGGCACTGGTGGAGGGATGGGTACTCAATCACTGTATGACTGAAACGTAAGCACGAAAGTCTATAAGTTTGTTAACTGTATCTCATGGTGATTCATTAAAAAATAAAAAATTTAAAAAAAGATTTGATTTCCCATGAAACAAATTTTGAGGAAAATTTGAGGGAAGTTTTAGAAGTCTCAAAAGACATTTCTGGTAAAAAGAAAAAGAACAAAAAGTGGTGGGTGTTTTTTTTCAAAGTGAGCTGAGGGCCAGAGAAATAATACAAAGGCTTAGGCACTTACCTTGCATGAAACTGACACAGTTTAATTGCCAACACAGGATTCCCACAGGCACCACCAGACATGATCCCTGAACAGAACTAGGGCAAACTCTCAGCTCTGTGGGGGTATAACCTGAAACAAAACAACAACAAAAAAGAGCTGAGGATCAAAGTCCAAACAGTTGGAAAACAGAAACTATAAGAATGGAAAAAATGTGTGTGTGGTGGGGGGGGGGAATGAGTAAAAAGAAAAACTAGGGGCTGGAGTGATAGCACAGCAGGTAGGGCGTTTGCCTTGCAGGTGGCCAACGCGCAGGTTCGATACGCAGCATCCCATATGGTCCCCCAAGCATCGCCAGGAGTGATTCCTAAGCAGAACATAATGAGCTATTATTGTAGTAGTATTTTGATTCCCAAACAAATTATCTAAATTACACAGGTCTATTACTTATTCTACATGCTAGGGTTTATTGCTATACTAGCTTTTCATTATTTTGCTTGCACTGGATACATTTATACTTTTCTCCAATTTTACCAATGGCAGCTAATTGCCATATTGACTAAGGGCTGGGAAGGGCAGGGGACGTAACTCAGTGGTTAAGTACCTGCCTTGCTTTATAAAACAATGTCAGAACAAAGTTCTATTACCCATTCATGGTATCCTGAATGCACCAAAGAATGTTAAATTTCCAAACAATTTGAAACATAACAAAATACTGTTTTATAACTATTAGGGGCTAAACTATGTCCCTCATATTCTTACACTAAAGCCCTAATGCCCATGACGACTATACTCAAATATAGGGAATTTTTTAACGGGGTAATTAAGGTTAAATGATCAAAAGGGTAGAGTACAAATCTAAAAAACACTGGTAATCTTATTGGAGAAAATAAAAACACTAGTATTCTCTAGGAGAAAAAGAGGCAGAAAAGATCCACCCCCCTATGGATGGGCAAAATGAGGAGAAGCTACAATAGAAATTAACCTTTGTAGTATTGTGTTTTTTATATTACCTCTTTTGAGGCACTTCTAAAATGCAAGCTCCAGCATTTAATTTTTTTTAATGTGAAAATTAAGGGCATTCCCTAAGAATTTTCCTGTGTTCTTCACAAAGTCATGTTGTCCAAACAGAATGAATTTGGGTATATTCCATGCTCCTCAGTTAGTGAGAAAACACTGACTGGTATTAATTTATTTGATTTGTAGAATTCGCTAATAAAGCTTTCAAACTTAAAACTGCATTTGTCAGAAGGTTATTGTTATTTTTTTAATCAGAATTTCTGTTTCTTTGCAATTTAATCTCGGTAATTGCATTTTTTTGTGTGTCCAAGAAAATAGGGGGAGCTGGAGTGAAAAGAACAGTGAGTAGGGTGTTTGCCTTCCACGCCATGCCGACCTGGGTTCAATTCCCATCATTTCATATGGTTTCCCGAGCAGAGCCAGGAGTAATTTGAGTGTATGAGCTACGAGTAACCCCTGTGCATCGCCAGGTGTGACGAAAAAGCAAAAAAAAAAAAAAAAAAAAAAAAAAGGGAAGTAGGGTTTTCATACTTTTTTTGCCTGGGGTGTGGGGGGGGTCACACCCAGCAGTGCTCAGGGCTTACTCCTGCTTCTGTGCTCAGAGGTCACTCCTGGCTAACTCAGAGGACAATATGGGGAGTCAGAGATCAAATACAGGTCAGCCATGTGCAAGGCAAGCATCTTATCTGCTGTGTTATTATTCCGGCCCCTACATGCTTTGTATCTACAGGATTTCTCATGAGTATGAATTCTCTCATGATACACAAACATGACTTAAAGACTTTCCACTGTCTTGACATTGATAGAAATTTTTAAGTCAATTTTAATTCCACAATATAGTATAAGCTTAGCTTAAGTTCAAATAAAAATATTTTCCACATTCCTTCATTCCCATGTCCCTTACCTCCTTCACAGTATATGAACACTCCAATGTCCTTTAAGGGTAGAAATCATCATGTTACACGCAATTTTCTCACCAGTATAAATTTTATTAAGGAAAATGTTTAAACAAAAAGTTTTCATACTCTTGACACATATCCTCAGTACTGATGTCATCCAGACTGATTTAAGACCTCACACTTTTTGCATACACAGGATTCCACACCTGTATGACCAGTCTAATGTCCTTAAGGATTATACTGTGCCTATTCCCATTACTCTCAAGAGTTTTTACCAATATGAATGCTGCAATATTTAGTTATTTGTCTTTATGCACTAAAGATCTTCCTGCATTCCATACATTCATAAGATTTCCCAAAAGGAACTGAAGGCTACTACTATAATCCTCCTCAGACTCTTTCTACTTGTAATGACTTTGCAGATGTATTGACTTCAAACTAGTTTTACAGACATTCCCATACTCCTAAAATTTGAAAGGCTTTTCACCAAAATGAACTGTTATCATATAAAAGATGTAGTAGGTAGATAAAACATTCCATATTCTTTACATATAACTTCTGACCAACATACTCGTAGTGTATGTTAAGGATTGAATTATGCCTAAAAACTACCCACACTTGTTACATTCAAAAGATTTCTCATCAATATAAAAGTTAAAGACATCCACACACTAAAGACCCTTCCACATTTGTTACACTTACAGGGTTTCTTACCAAACTGAATTGTAGCATCACTAAAAATGTCTTCCAGTTTCTTGTATGTCAGTTTCTTCCCATGTGAACTCTTCCATATTGAGCAAGGTCTAAGACTGACAAAAGGCTTTCCCCAGTCTTCACATTCACAGATTGTCTCAACAGCAGAAATTTTCAGGTATACATTGTGGTATAAGATGATCAAAAGGTTTGTTTCTTCAGGTTGACTGTTATCTCACTGCTATAAATTTTCTGATGTAAAATAAGAAATGAATGCTTTTTAGAAATGAACCCTTCCCACTACTTCTTCCCCCCAAACTTGACTCCAAATCTAAGAATATAAAACCACTTTCTAGGACCAGAAACAAATGTCCTACATCAGAAGAAAACTATGCCAATATGTGCGAAAGCAACTTATGAAATCCTGATAATCGCTCAGCTAAACTACACTGTGGAAAATTAAGTATAAACACAAAAAAGAAAAAAAATTCCATCCAGCATTTAGGAAAGCCTCCATTTGTTAGACATCCACTTTTTCATGTTTATATACAGCTAAAGATTCTATAAATTCTTCCTGTGACCTAAGTTAGTAAGAATGAATCATTTGAAAATGGACAAACAATATCTTACTACTTACTTGAGGAATACTTTGATACCAAAGGTCAAGTAACTTGGCTTTACTGAACCAATTTCAATATAAATCATGATTCAGGGGCTGGATAGATTAGTATAGAGGTAAGGAGAGCACCTAGCACACAGCCTATCCCAATTTAATTGCTGGAACCACTTATAGTCCCTAAACATAGCAAGTAATGATCTCTATCAGAACCTTGAGAAAGCCCTGAGCACTGTACCTATGATTCCAGAACCCAAAAAGAAGAAGAAAAAAAACCCCATAATATTTGGATTTAATGGTGGACACATGTAGCAAACTCCATCTCAGAAACCCCTGAAAAGGGGTTGGAGACATAGTACAGTGGGTAGGGCTCTTGCCATGTTGTAAGCCAATATGGATCGCAAGCCTCCCATAAGATTCCCCCACAACACCACCAGGAATGATGCACGAGTTCAGAACCAGGAGTAATTCTTGTGCATCACTATATGAGGTGCCCAAATCCTCCCAAACAGAAACCACTGAAAATACCTGAGGCTGTAAAAATAAGCTTTCTCTTAATTTGGAAAAAAAAAAAACCAAGAAATTTGAAAATCTTACAGAGAAGCTTTAAGGTGTATATGTGTGTGTGTGTATAAAAACTTAAATCAATGAGTAGCTCGCCAATATGCCTCCAACCGAGTATGTTAGCCATTCACAATGTGCTCACTTAAATGGCTCCATATGAACTGTCTGGAGACCTGCTTTCTTCCAGAAGAGAACACTAGAAGAGCCACACCACGCTTGCTCTTGGAACCTTGGAACTTTGGAGTTTAGTTAAGTCACTTTAGACATAAATTATCACTACAGATATTATTATATATGTTATCAGTTCTCTGGAATTTTGAGCATGTATGAGAAAAAATGCTTTTTTAAAATAAAATGTTACAATAAAGCTCAAGCCTGTCTTGAACTGTTAAGAATTAAAATTACTGGGGCTGGAGCGATAGCACAGTGGGTAGGGCGTTTGCCTTGCACGCGGCCGTCCCGGGTTCGATTCCCAGCATCCCATTTGGTCCCCTGAGCACCGCTAGGAATAATTCCTGAGTGCAGAGCCAGGAGTAACCCCTGTGCATTGCCGGGTGTGACCCAAAAAGAAAAAAAAAAAGAAATGAAATTATTAAATTCAATAACAATTTACCCAGTAAGAGAAATGTGTGGCTTACCAAACCAGGGTTTCAGTGTAGAATGTCTTTATCAGATGAATTTAAGGAAAAAATCAGTTTGAACAGGAGTATGCAGAGGAATATGCATCGTTCCCCCATCTGGTTGCTGTTGCCATTCGGTTGAGAGCCTGCCAAAGGTTTTAGCAGGTAAACATTAAATATTTGTTTCAAGGTCAAGGTAAGATCAGAAATCATAGATAGTAACAACTGAATGTCTATTTTCTTGTCTTTTCTGACAACATTGCTTGGCTTCATTTGTACGCAAACTCTGAAAAACCTACAAAAATAAATGCACCATGGTCTTTCCAGGAATACAAAGATATGCTGCAATTTTTTGTTAAGAAAGTAAATTCTGTAGTTTATTTTTACCTAAATATTAGTTTTGTTAAAGAAAGACAAATTTCTACATTAGCTCCAAGAAGCCCTCCAGCTCCAAGAAGCTCACCAAGTCAAGGTAAGCTGGCCTGGCTGATTGCTTTTCCCAGGAAGCTAGTGGCATACAAAACAAGGGAGGTTTTATTCCCCTGAAAAGTCTGCTGGGGGTCAGAAATGCAGGCTGCTATATGAGAATAGCTTGAAAAATGTAGCAATTTGGAGGCTGGAGCGATAGCACAGGGGGTTGGGCATTTGCCTTGCACGGAGCCAACATGGCCAACATAGGTTCGTTTCCCAGCATCCCAGATGGTCACCGAGCACCGCCAGGAGCAATTCCTAAGTGCATGAGCCAGGAGTAACCCCTGAACATTTCCGGGTGTGACCCAAAAAGAAAAAACAAATGTAGCAAGTTGGGGCAAGAATACAGCTGATAAGGCAGCTGCCTTGCACACAGAGCACCACCAGGAGTGATTCCTCAATGCAGAGCCAGGAGTAAGCCCTGATCAACACCTGGTGTGTCTGCCCAGCCCCGCCCACCCAAAGCACTGACTTAAAAAATAGTTCCTCCATTTTAGATACACATGATAATGTTGTTGTGAATTCCTTACCAGAGAAGGTTCCGGGACTCTGTTACAATAGCTCTTTGATACAGTTACAGTTCTGCAGCTGCTAAAAAGCAGAAGGTTAAAACTACCTCCTAACCGTATGTTAACACAAGCTTTCAAAGTGTCTAGAACAGAGTGTCTGCTATTAGCTTAGCACACAACCAGAGTTCTAGAGCAGGTGGAAAAACAAGCTGAAAATTGGGGGAAGGTAGGGGGAAGGTAGAGGGATTGCTGTACCACCAGCAGGTCAACCTGTACCCTGTACCAGTGAGTGCATCAGCAGCCTAATGGTGCCTTCAGGCTTCCCGCTATCCTCAAACTGCCACTGTGCCTCTGGCCAGACCCCAACAATTTGGAACCAAGTTTCCCCTGAAATTAAAACGCCAAGTTAGGTATGTGGAAGCCACGCCCACAAATCACCTGGGGCTCAACTATACAGCACATTTATCTGCCTTGCTTCAGAGACCCAAAAATAAACCTAGAAAGAGACCAGGTCGGGTAAATTCAACAGACAAAGGTAAAGAGGTGGAGGGCAGGTTACTCTAATGCCTTCTAGAACAGAGCATCAGTCTCTTGCTTATACAATCCAAACTGCTGCCATGACCTCGGCTGTCTTGGGACGGATCTCACCACAATTTCATTTGCTAAAAAATCATTTATGTGATTTTTGTGACTGCAATCTCCAGGCTTTCTCGGTAGGGATGGCTACCTCTCCCCACCTCCCTGTACTTCCAGAAGCGTAGGCAGTCACATTCATACCCCAAAGTTGCCACCCAGTTAAAAAGCTACTGCAGCCTTACCTTCCTGATAATAATACTGAACGCCCTGAACAAACCGATAACCTCTTAGTACCTGTCTTGCAAACCATAATGTTCAAAAGGAGAGAGTGAAAGAAAAGTGCCTGACTTGCAGGCTGGGGGGGGGAGGGGGGCATTGGTGGTGGGAAAGGTAGAGTAGTGGAGGGATGGGTGTTAGATCATTGTATAACTGAAACTTAATCATGTATTGCTTTGTAATGGTCTATCTAACGGTTAGTCAATTAAAAATTTTTTTTGAGTAAAATAATCTCCCAGGGCTGCTAGATTGTTCAACAGACTAGAAGACATGCCTGGATTATTCCAGCCCCAGAACTGCCAGGACAATATCCTGAGCACTGAACCAGGTGTAGCACCCCTAGGATTGTCCAGAACACTGTCCTCCCGTTGTTCATCGATTTGCTCGAGCGGGCCCAGTAACATCTCCATTTTTTGAGACTTGTTACTGTGTTTGGCATATCAAATACATCACGGGTAGCTTGCCAGACTTTGCCGTGCGGGTGAGATACTCTCTGGTAGCTTGCCGGGCTCTCCGAGAAGGGCGAAGGAATCAACTCGGGTCGGCCATGTTGGCTGCGTGAAAGGCAAACACCCTACCGCTATGCAATTGCTCCAGCCCCAAAACAAGTCCAAAACTCCGAACACATGCCATGCAAGCTGACCCCTTTCTACTGCAGCTCGGAACGGCAGCCCAATGCTACGTCACCATACACACAAGACAGCTGCGGGTCCACGGAGCCCAAAAGTTCGGCCTCTCACTGCACCCTGAGCTGCTCTCCAAGGCAATTTCCGGTTTAAAATTCCTATCCCTCACAGCTACTCTTGCTTTGGCTTGATCTGGTTTCTGTTCGGTTTCCTTTTGGTTTTGGGGCCATGCCGGGTGCTGCTCAGGGTTTACTCCTAGCGGTGTTCGGGGACCAAATGGGATGCCGGGTAGGCTGATGTACAGGGCAACCGCCCTACCTGCTGTCCCCTCTCTCTGGACTCTCTTCGGTTTCCACTGCAATCCTACCCCTAGGGAGTCACTTAGTGGAAGCCTCACGCAGCGATGAAGTGAGGAAGCTGAGGTGAACCTAGAGCCACGAGGCAGCGCGGCCTCTCCCCTTCCTCCTTCTAAGGACCTAAGTAACCCGAGGTCTGGGCTGCAGCCCACCCGCTCTGCCCAAGCTTGAGCTATCACCTGCCAGCGCCTCCCGCAACCCCACTCACCGCCTCTCTGCTCGCGGCACCAATTTCGGTGTGAGGACTGTGGCCTCTCCCGCGCGGGCACGGACGTGCTGCAACCGCTCAGGAGACTCCACCGCACGAGGTCTAGCCGTGTCCGGAAGTTAGGGAGGCCCCGCCCCACGCCGAGCGCGGAGACTTGTGGGAGGGGCGAGGCTGCGCACAGATTTGAAGTGCTTCCCCCTCCCCCCAACCCAGGCATCCGCTCAGATTTAGGGTTGTTTGTGGGTTCATCCAGGAGAATCCCGAGGACCGGAGTCAGGAATTTTGGAAAAGGAGCTGTAGAGATCTACTTTTCTGAAACTTCAAGTTTTAAATTCGGCCATAAAGAAGGAAGACAATGTTTTGTCTTGAAGAGCGCACAAGTAGGCTTTTGAAGGGATGGTGCAGAGGATACTGAGGGTAGGACACTAGCTTGCACGCGGATGACATGGGTTCGAGTTTACATGGTCAACCGAGCACCACCAGAAGTGATTCTAAGCATCGCCGGGTGTGGCCTCCCCACAAAAGAATAGGTTCACAAGTGTTGCTGGGAGTTGCGCCGAACACTGCTACAAAACATACTCACAAAAATAAAATACAAACAAAATTATAAGCTGAACATTATGAAATATTCTCCCCTGCAAAAGACGCTCTCTCGAAAGTAAGATAATTAATCAAATAGAAGAAACCTTGTAAACTATCAAAAGGATGGGAGTCTAGAACATATAATTATTACAACCCTGTAAAAGTCACAATTCAATTAAAATATGGTTAAAAGATGCAAACGTGAGCCAGAAAGAGAATTTAAACTGTTGACCACATGCTTTGTATGCGGGAGACCAACTTCAATCTCTGGCACTGCTTGGTCCTCTGAATATCACCAAGAGCAACACCCAAGCTTAGTACTAAGCACTGGTGAATGAGGCAAAAAATAATAATAACAACCTAGGGGCTGGAGCAATAGCACAGCGGGTAGGGCGTTTGCCTTGCACACTGCCATCCCGGGTTCAATTCCCAGCATCCCATATGGTCCCCTGAACACTGCCAAGGGTAATTCCTGAGTGCAGAGCCAGGAGAAACCCCTGGGCATCACCAGGTGTGACCCAAAAAGCAAAAAAAAAAAAAAAAAAACCAATGAAAAATAAAACAAATGGGGGCAGGGATCAGGCATATGGATCAGTGTTAGAGCACTTGTTAGGAACAAAAAGGGAAGTGAGGAAGTTTAAGAGATTAAAAAAATTAAGCCATAAAGTAAATGAGAAAGGAAAAAGAATTTATTCATATTTAATCAGAATAGGAGGCTGGTGTGATAGTACAGTGGACAAGATGCTTTCCTCGCATGCAACTGGCCTAGATTTTCTCCCGTGTACCCTGAGTCCTGCCAGAAATGATTCCTGAGCACAGCTGGGTGTGCTGCCCATCCCCCAAAAAGGTTTCGCTCTCCAGATATTAGACCCACTGTATCCTTTGCATCTATGTGACTAATAATATAAGTACCAGGCACACTTAGGTATAGAATTTACGAATTTACCCCCATGCTGCCTATCTGCCTTTGGTAATGGTGCACAATAGGATTCAGTTATCAGGCTTGGAGGAGTAAGTAGAAGTTCTTCCTTTTAAGTCAGTCAAAATTCCCCAGGGCAGGGGCTGGAGCAATAGCACAGAGGGTAGGGCATTTGCCTTGCACATGGTGAACCTGAATTTGATTCCCAGCATCCCATATGGTCCCTCGAACACTGCCAGGAATAAGTCCTGAGTGCAGAGCCAGGAATAACCCCTGTTTATCTTCGGGTGTGACCCAAAAAGAAAAAATTCCCCAGAGCATGGACCAGAGTGGTAGTACAGTGTGTAAGGTGTTTGTCTTAGATGCAGCCAACCCAGGTTTGGTCCCCAGCATCCCATATGGTCCCCCGAGCACTGCCAGGAGTGATTCCTGGTGCAGAGCCAGGAATAACCCTGAGCATCACCAGTGTAACCCAAAAAGCCCCCTCACATATCCCCAAAATTTCCCCACAGCAAGAGTCAGTTGCTCTTGCTCAGAAGTTTAGCCCAAGATCAAGTCTATTTATATAATATTTTGTTCCTTTTTACTGTATTTGAGGGTTTGGCAAATGATATTAATGGGAAAAGTGCATAGCAAAGAAGGTGTGAAGCCGAGGAAGAACCTCATGTGCACCATGACAGGCTGCACTTCAGCAAAACAAGCAGTATGCCTCTTTCCCCCTAAAGCATAGATTTCTAATTCCCTGAAACTCTCCTTGGCCAAAGATGGAAATCCCCTAGACACCCCTAGCCAGTCACATGATAAGTAGGATATCTCTGGGCACAACAGGTGGGCATGACCATTTAGCTTACAGATTTGTGACTGCTTCGTCAAAATTCTTGGGAAAACCACCAACTATAACCAACAACTGTGCCAAATACTATATAATGTTCTCTGGAACTAGGGTCAGGGTCCTTGTCAAGACTCCGCTGCACTGGATGAGACTTGAACCCTAGCTCGAACTAGCAATAAAGGTTCCTTTGCTTTTGCATTCTCACTTGTGGAACTGGTCTCTCTGCAAACAGGAAACCCTAAACCCGGGTGTAAGAAAGGTATATGCCTGGCCAGTGCTATTATCTTCTTGTTTGATCCAACTGGGTCACAGTTGCCTTGAATACCTGCACTGCCAGTGTCCACCTACCCCACTGGGTGACCCTGAGGTCCACTCAATCTTTATCATGTAGAAACTGGTCCTAAGCACCCATATGACTTGGGGAGCTGAGACCACAGCCTAGAGTGAGGTATTTCTCTTTGCAGGAAAAGGAAGATCAGACATAACCTCCTTCAAATTTCCAGGTCCACTGTTTGCCCTTATGGATCATGATCACGATCATCCTGTTGTTCGTCAATTGCCTTGAGCAGGCACCAGTAACGTCTCCTTCGCCCTAGCCCTGAAATTTTAAAAAGTGTCATATTCAAGGCTCTTTCAGGGTTAGGAGAATGAGACCCATTATTGTTACTGGTATTTGGTATATTGGGCACACTATGGGGAGTTTGCCAGACTCTGCCATGGGGGCAGGTTACATTTGATAGCTTGCCAGGTTGTCCAAAGTAAGAATAAGATAATAAGATTTTGCGCGGCTGCAAATGCGGCCGTGCGCTTCCAGGAGCCCTTATGGAAAATAATATCAAAAGACAAGTAGTAAATTAGTTAAATTTAAAGACAGATGAGGAGAGACACATTTATAAGAGTTTTGAATAGCTCTTGGGAAAGGTAAAATGTGAATATTCTCCAATGACCTTGACCTGGAGTACATAAGTTTAATCTGTGGCTAGAGAAATAGTACAGTAGGTAGGACATTTTGTGTGCATGTGGCCAACCCAAGTTCAATCCCATATGGTCTCTTGAGCACTGCCAGGAGTAATACCTGAGTGAACATCCAGGAATAAGCCCTGAGCACTGCTTGGTGTGTCTCAAAAAAAGTGTTGGTTTGGGGGGAGTCAAATGCATAACCATCAGTTCTGAAACTAGGAATCCCCTAAAAAATGCAGGGTGGTTGTCAGCCTAAATTCATAACTTCAGTTGATGTGTCATTAACTGCTTCTCCAAGCCCTTCACTCATCCCCACCTCCTTACTTTTTTGTTTTGTTTGGGGGGACACACCTGTCTGTGCTCAGGGGACAATATGGGGTACAGTGAATCTAACCTGGGCTAACAGCATGCAAGGCAAACTTCCTACTCACTGCACTGTCTATTCACAGCTCCCTCAGCTTTTTTGGGCATAGATAGTACAGAGATTAAGGCATTTGCCTTGAATGTGGTTCACCCCATGTGGATCCTCAACACTTTATAACTGCGGGTGATCTCAGAGCACCACCAGGAGTGAGACTTGAGCGCAGAGACAGAAATAGCCACCCAGCACTGCCAGTAAAGCCCAAACTTATTCATTTAAAAAAAAAAAACGGGGCCAGAGGGGTAGTACCAAGAGTAAGGGACTTGCATTTCATGCAGTCAACCCAGATTCAATCCACGGAACCCTCTGTGATCCCCCAGCACCACCAGGAATGGTCCCTGAGTGTAGAGCCAGGAGTAAGCTCTGAGAACCACTGGGTGTGGCCCAACAATAATTAAAGAAAAGGAGATGTTGGGTCTGAAGAGATGTACAGTGGATAGAGTGCTTGCCTTGCTAGGCAAACTTGGGTTCAATCCCTAGTATCCTATATGGTCCTCTGAGCCTAGTCAGCAGTGAGTCCTGAGCACCTTCAATGAGTGTCTCCCAAAAGCTGGAAGAAAAATTTAAAAAAAATAAAGAAAAAGAAATCTTATAGGCTACAGACTTATTAGGGTTCTGGATGAGGAAACAAAGACTGAAAATATATCCGAGACTCAGAAGTCAAGTTCCAAAGAGTGACTTCAGAGAGACAGTAGGTAAAACGCAAGTCCTTCTGTCCCGGGACACACAGCATCTCCTCGGCCATGGCTTTCACGCTCTGAAGCAGCTGTGGTCGCAAGTCCCGGGTATGTCCATGAATGGGGCGGTGTTCAAAGCACTCCACAGGGACAGGTAGCACCACGCGCTGCAGGTTGGACAGCCCTGCCAGGTACTGGAGCAGGCTCCGCAGGGTAGCCATAGTGATGACACTGTCGAAGAGGCTGAGCTCCTGGAGGAGGACACACTGACCTAAGAGTGGCAGCAACGCCATGAATGTGACATCCTCTATCCTGCAGCCACCGAGGTCTAGTTCCTGCAGGGTAGCCACGGATGCCTGAAGCAGCGCCTTTAACACATTGGGAGCCACACGGGAAAGACAAGTGTTCCTCAGATTGAGCTTTTTTAGACTCCAGGCCTGAGGGCTCTGGGACAGGCAGCAGATGTCCTGGGGTTCCAGGTTGCAGAAGGGGAGCTCTAAGATCTCCAGGGTAGCAGGCAGGTAGCTGAGGAGAAATGGAGACAGTCACTCCAGGGAAACAGGCAAGGAGAGGACCTTCTAGAAGCAACAAGAGATCAGCCCTGAGACCCCTCAAGGATAGAGTGGCCGTGATATGTGGGGCAGTGGTTACCAATCCAGCATTTCATGACCTCAGTGTTCAAACCTGGAAGATGGACATTTGCTGGTTAATCTTTAAGTCCATCAGGGATGTAGAGAGGCTTATTTTGGGGACCACACCCAGTGGGGCTAAGGGTTACTCCTGACCTGTTCTTCAAGGGACCAATCAGGTGATGGTCAGGCGACCACGTGGTCCTGGGGATTCACCGCACCCCTCTCACCTATTAAATACGAGTTCAGTCCTTTTAATAACCTCTGTGGCCCAAGGTATTTTTAAAAGGGATCCGGCCAACAGTTTGATGGCCATCTCATGAAACTCTGACCCAAAGTGTTAAACTGCCCCCAGATTCCTATCTTTCAGAACTGTGTGAGGTAATAAGCAAAGATTGCTTTTTTTAAAATTTTACATGGGAGGTCCGGAGGGATAGTACAATGAGTAGGGCATTTGCCTTGCATGCAACTGACCCGGGTTCAATTCCCAGCATCCCATATGGTCCCCCGAGCACCGCAAGGAGTAATTCCTGAATGCAAAGCAGAAGTAACCCCTGAGCATCACTGGATGTGACCGCCCCTCCTGCAAAAAAGGGTAAAAAATAAATAAAATTTTTATATGAGGGGCCAGAGATACCTGAAGGTGCTTGCTTTGGAAGTATCCAACCCAGGTTTGATCCCTGGCATCCTATATGGTCCCCCAAGCACTGACAGACAGATTCCTGAATGCAGAGCCAAGAGTAAGCCTTGAGCATCACTGGTTATGGCCCAAGAACTATAAAAAAAATTTTTTTTTTCAACATAATGTGGTGGCAGAGAGACAGCACAGTTGATAGAGTGCTTGCCTTGCACATGTCTAACCTGGTTTTGAAGACTGGAACTCTATTATGGCCTCCTGCCAGGAGTGATCACTGAGCACAGAGCTGGGAGTAAGTCCTGAGCATCACGAGGTGTGGCCCCAAAACAAAATTTAAAAAATTCACATAAAGTAATTATTAATTTTATAAAAATCCAGACTTCCAGGGCCAAGAAGGAAACTGCTCTGAGGGCTGGAGTGCATTAAGTGCTAGGAGGCATCTGCTAGTCCCAGGTTTGATCCCCAGCTCAAAGCAGCACCACAGTCAGGCCCTGTACAGCCACACCAGTACTGCCTGTCTGATTCTGATGGCTGTTCCCAGGGACAGGTGCTCCCACCCCACTTCCTCTGCCAAAGAGCACACTTCTTGGTTTCAGTCTTGACTCTGACTCTTCCTATGTGACCTTGGACAAGTTCTTAACCTGCCTTATTTTCCTATTTTCTAGAGGCAAGAGTTAGCACATCTGGTGATGCTTAGAACTTACTTCTTCTGGCTC
The DNA here is from genome assembly GCA_028565675.1 of Sorex palustris. NCBI lineage: Eukaryota > Metazoa > Chordata > Mammalia > Eulipotyphla > Soricidae > Sorex > Sorex palustris. Next base: position 14,101 of record JAOXYA010358781.1, read on the forward strand.
TGCATTTTAAGGTCACTCTTGGAGGTATACTTAGGGGACCATATTTGGTGCTAGGGATTGAATCCAGGGTTGACCACCTAAGGCAAGTGCCTAAAATTCTATACTATCTCCCTAACCCAGTTCCCTCATTTTGAAACAGATGTAAAAGATGAGGGCTGGGGCCAGTGTGATAATGGGTAGGGTACTTGCCTTGCATGTGGCCAGCTCGAATTCTATCCTGAGCACCATCAGGAGTGATTCCTGAGCACAGAGCAAAGAGTAAGTGCTGAGCACCACAGGGTGTGGCACAAAAAAGATGAGGAATGTAGGGAGAAGAGAGCTGATGGAAGTTTCCTGATGACGCTGAGTGTGAACTAAGTCTCTCCGAATAAGGAACTTGTCTCTCAAAAAGTTACAACTCATCAGGGGGCCAAGATTTCTGAGTACTGGATGTGACTCCAATGTCCCCTCTCCTCCCTTTCCCCCATTCCTGACTTAAAGATCACCATTAACGAAAGGGAAAGTCCATAACAGCTGAATCCGTGTTTGATCCCCAACACCCATATGATCCCCTGAACACAAAGCCAGGAGTAAACGCACAACAATGCTGGGTATGGCTCAAACCACCTCCCTCCAAGGGAAAAAACAAATAGGGAGTGCTCTCCCTGTGCTCACCGGAAGAGGTAGTACACATGGCCTGAAATGTAGTAAGTGGACAGGTGGAATGCCCGGAGGTGGCTCAGTCCCTTGGCGTGGAAGAGGAAGGAAAATAAACTGGATAACACCTGGTCCCATTGGCCATGACTTTGGATTCTGAGAACAGACAGGGACATGCTCCGTAAATTTGTCATCTCTTTCACTTTTCTTGTAACATTGATCCCCTCTGAGTGGAAACCTGGGGGAATATCCAGCTCCAGCTCCTCAATGAATTCCAGCTGCATGAAGAGCAGGGCGTTCTCAAGCCACTCACACGACTTATCCCTGATGCACAATTTCCTAACAAACAGACGCATAGGACGGCAGCTAATCTTCAACCTCCTCTGAATAGAAGAAAAGATGATCTGAGAATATTGATCGCATGTAGAGAGGTTCATATATAGATCCACACACTCCCAGGGCAGCCAATGTGTGCGCCTCTGCCTGGGTTTGCTCTCAGTAAAGGTGGCATTGGTGTTCCTCCATGTGGCTGATGATGCCAGGCATCCAGCTGCATCCTGGGAGCCATCATTGGCCAGAATTCGCTCAGAGTCTGGTCGGAAATCCACTATCCTCAATTTTGGCCTCCTGCGGGAAGAGAGGGAAATTCCACATGAGGCCAACACTGGCTCCATCCCAGCAACTCTCCCCCTTCTTCCCTTCTGGAATTTTCAAACAACCTGCTTCCACATCAACAGCTCATGTACTCCTCCTCAAACACCACAGCTCAGCCATTGTTCCCAAGTCTGTCCCTAGGTGACTTCACCCAGTTTCCTTGGAGCGGGGCCTGCTGTGTCCTCCCTGGTACCTTCCCCAATCAGTTCCCTGCCATCTACTGAGGAGGAATCCTGGTTGCCCCTTCTCAGAGCATCACCCTCAGCTGATCAGGCCCCTGGGAAAGAGGTGATGCTGGAAGTGACCAATGACTAATGGCTCTGGGGAGGAGTATACGGAGTCTGACCCTCCAGCCTGGTGTGCAAACCACTCCAAAGCCCTGTATGGGATCAGGCGGAAGTCAGTCCTAGTGGAGACCACAGGTTTGCTCAACTTCTTCCTCTGCCCTGTGCTATTCCCTCCTTCCCCAGAGCCTTTCTCTGGCTCAATATCTGCTTCCAAGAAACCTGACCTGGGGCTGGAGTGATAGCACAGCGGATAGGGCATTTGCCTTGCACACGGCTGACCCGGGTTTGATTCCCAGCATCCCATACGGTCCCCTGGGCCCTGCCAGGAATAATTCCTCAGTGCAAGGCCAGGAATAACCCTTGTGCATCACCGGTGTGACTCAAAAAGCCCAAAAAAAAAAAAAGATGATTGACCTGATGCATTCCATCTGCGCAGTCAGTCACAGTCAGTCTTCATTGCACTTATTCCGTTCAATGCTCACTCTCTCCCTTTCTCTCTCTCTCTCTCTCTCTCTCTCTCTCTCTCCCTCTCTCTCTCTCTCTCTCTCTCTCTCACACACACACACACACACACACACCCCTCTATGATGTTGATGTCTGCATGTATCTAGGTCTCCATACCTGGTTCCAGCATGAAGTGTCAGTGGGGTATCCAGGCCTTCTAATATAGCACGGAGGCAATCTTGATTTTCAGGATTGCCCCAGTTGAAAGAACCTAGACTGAGACAGGTGAAGGGCCAGACTTGCACCAAGGCCCTGAGGTACTTTTTGTGTTTCCCTTTGATGGCCTCATCCAACAAAATCGGGAAGAAGGCGATTGGAAGCTCATTCAGGGTCTGTCTGATAGAAGTTTTATCTCTCAACAGCTGGTGAATGGCCAGGTCTTGGAGCTGTACTGGGAACTTCTCCATCTCCTCGGCCTTGCTGCAGGGTAACGAGAAAATACTGAGATCCACTTCTGGCCTTGAGCCCTCCCAAGCCCTGCAGTCCAGCACTTGAGAGGAAGCACTGGAGCCTTTACCAATCCTGGTCCCTGCCACTTCCAGACTCTCATAGAACTCTGCAGCCAGTTGCAAGCTATAACCAGCTTATGGCTGGAACTGGAGAGATAGTACATCCAGTAGAACATCTACTTCGGTAGAGCATCTGCTTTACATAGGGCCTACTCAGCTCAATCCTCAGCATCCCAGATGGTTCCCCAAGCACTGGCAGCAGTGATCCTTGAGCACAGAGTCAGGAGTTATCCCTGAGCACCTCGAAAATAAAGTCTTAGTCATCTTTTGTCATTTTACACACAGCACAAAGACACCTGCTGAGTCAGAGGCTGGGACTAGCAATACTATGGATAAAGCAGCTGGGAACAGCTGTGCTGGGGCCACTGACCTCACAGCAAGGAATCCTTCCTATTTGGAGATGTCAATCCTAAAATGGTGAATGGCAAATGGAAACATCACTTGTAGCTACAAAGATCACCTTGCTGAATAGTGTTATTGGATGCATCACTGTATCACTGTCATTCCATTGTTCATCGATTTCCTTGAGCAGGCACCAGTAACATCTCCATTTGTCCTAGCCCTGAGATTTTAGCAAGTGCCTCATTGGAGGCTCTTTCAGGGTCAGGGCAATGAGACCCATCATTGTTACTGGGTTTTGCCATATCAAATAACCACAGGGAGCTTGCCAGACTCTGCTGTGCGGGCAGGATACTCTCGGGATAGGAGATAGGAAAATCCATTTATATCATAACTATCTAGTTTTATTCCTTTTGTTTTGGGGCCACACCCAGTGATGCTCAGGCATTACTCCTGACTCTTTGCTCAATGATTTCTGGGGGGGGGGGAGTGCACATGGGATGCAAGGGATCAAATCTGGGTCAGCTATGTGCAAGACAAGTTCCCCACTGTAGCTGTACTATTTCTCTGGTCCCAAAGCTATCTAAATAGAGGAAATCATTGAAAAAGAATCAATAAATTCAGTGACTAAGGAACAAAATGAAAGAACTCAAAAAGCAAAGGAATAGAAAAATGCAGCAGCAGGATTCAGCAATAGAAGAGAAGCTTAAAATCGAATCAATGACCTTGTAGATAAGGTACACAAAAATTTTAATAAATAAAAAATTGATGAATTAAAATACTGAATGAAAAGAAATGACCAACCAAGAATCCTCTGTAACATAATCACTCGGATTTGAGGGGATAATAAAAGACTCTCTTGGGGCTGGAGCAATAGTACAGCAGATAGGCAGGTAGGGGATATCTTGCCTTGTATGAGCAGACTCAGGTGTGATCCCTGACCCAGGTTCAATCCCTGGCATCCTATATGGTCTCCCGAGCACTAGCAGGAGTAATTAATGAGCACAGATCCAGGAGTAACCCCTGAGCATTGCTGGGTATAATCCCAAAAGCAAATTAAATAAATAAAAATTAAAAACACTCTTTATTGGCGACTTGGTGGCTGTCATCCTCCAGAGGCCATTGGACAGTCAGGCTTGGACCCGCAGTGACGAAACTTGTTGG